>CM050169.1:218725768-218935768 GCA_027410445.1 Discoglossus pictus | reverse complement strand
CCTATAGATAGATAGATAGATAGATAGATAGATAGATAGATAGATAGATAGATAGATAGATAGATAGATAGATAGATAGAAGAATAGATAGATAGATAGATAGATAGATAGAGAGACACACCTATAGATAGATAGATAGATAGATAGATAGATAGATAGATAGATAGATAGATAGAAGAATAGATAGATAGATAGATAGATAGATAGAAGAATAGATAGATAGATAGATAGATAGATAGATAGATAGATAGATAGATAGATAGATAGATAGATAGATAGACAGATAGACACACCTATAGATAGATAGATAGATAGATAGATAGATAGATAGATAGATAGATAGATAGATAGATAGATAGATAGATAGATAGATAGATACACCTATAGATAGATAGATAGATAGATAGATAGATAGATAGATAGATAGATAGATAGATACATGTGTCTTTCCTATAATAACTTTTTGCTGTCAGGACTAATGCTAAAGCTGGTAATAATATAATTACTCTGTGTAATGAAGATATAATAATTGCAAGAATACACATTTGTTGAAGTGATTTATTGATAAAGCAGCTACTCGATACATTTAGTATTCATCAGACGGTCTGAATCTCTTTCATTCACAACTCAAAATGAAGTATTGATTTAACTCACACATAGATAAGAGGTCGTAGTGGATAATGGGTCAGTGCTACAAGATATTATGTCCTAGAAACTCAACTTCACAGTCGGCAGTGAAATAATGTAATAGAAAATGGCAATTCCATCAGTTTGCAGCCCCATGCAGCTTAGTGTATGTAGGAATAACAGAAGTATATACTGGGCTGTTATATACACTTTGAGGAGCTCTGCAATGTATTTATTCTCCATGGAAGCAGCACATAAAAATACAGTATATTTATGAGAGATAAAAGTGCTTCTAAGAAGTAAACTCGCCATAAATCTGCCCCCATAAAACATAGATCCAAATATTTCCCTCAAGTACATTCTCCTATACAATAAAAATTCCATATCTTGCATCCCAGGATGGTTATCATGACCCGCTGAAAACTCCAATTAGATCTGTTAACATAAGATTGCAATGTAAAGGAGTGAAGTGGAACAAGCATTTTAGGGCAAGTTAATAACTTCTTAAAGACATTTGTCTTGAGTACACTGGTTCTACTTTTCATTACGCTTCTGGATTGCTACCTTATTGTGGCTTGTGTACCAAAATGAAGCTTTGAGCTATACCATGTATGGTCACCCAAGATGGGCAGGTCATAGCTGAGAGGTTAGACAAGTCCATGGAGAAGGAACTGGCAACCCACTGCAGTATCTTTGCCATGAAACCCTTATGGATTGGCACAACCAGACACAAGATGTGCTTGACGTGCTACAGTCCATAGGATCAACGAGAGTCAGACACGACTGAACAACAACTGTTCATTTAACAGATGTATAGTAATGTTCCTGGTTGTTTTATAATAAATAACAATTATATGATAGTTGATATATAAGGTACATTGCTGGCAATGATGGGATTATGTCAGCAATACATTCTAGGTACAATTGGAAGGGTGTACAATATGTCTTTTTGAGGGACACACAACCAGCCGCAGTAATGTAACCGGGTACTGGCAGTAATATGTAAAGGGTACAGTATATTATTATTACTGATTATATATCACTTACATTCTTCCAATATCAACTTGCACAATCAACATAAAATATGGTATAACTAATACAGATCACCCTAAGTTGAACATAGCAAAGATCTCACAAAATAAAATATAAACATATAAATGAATAGCATTTCTTATATTTCCTAGTTTCTCCTAGAATTTGTTTGAGACCAGAAGGTAAGGTGTAACTGGTGAAAGTGGGACATGGTCATGTAATAACATATGGGACTTTCCATCAAAAGAGGGACATTTGGGAAGCTAAGAAGGATAGGGGGTTTCCACTGAAAAGACTGACGGTCTCTCCAAAAGATGGACCATTGGGAGGTACGTTAGTGTCATGTAAAGGAGGTTCAAAATGTGCCACCTTCCAGTTTGTCACCCACATTTGCCTAAATTGATTCCTTGGTAGGTGGCACAAAAGTAGTGCATTTTGACCCTCATTTGCATGCCACTACCCAGAATCCTTGGCAGCATTGGGAATACAATACAAGTCTCTAGGATTGTTTTTTGCGATATTTACCCTAAATTGATTTGGCCGCTCAACATGGTCCACCAGTTGATGCTCAAGGTGAATTTATTATGTTTTTCTGCTAATTTGCAATGGAGAGATGATTTGTTTAGTTCCCCAATAAAGTCACCTTATTGTAAAGTGCGTGTAAGCCTTGTTGTTGTTTTGGCACACAGCATGCCACTTCTAAGTTGTAAAAGCTATTAGTAAAATGTTCTCCTTTGACAAATATATGATATGTGAGTGCCCTAGATCTGCAGTCCCATTTGTATCCAAAGGATCATTATATGTATTTATACTCCAGAAACAAAGCAGCAATGCACCAAACAGAAACGAGAAGAAAGCTTTGTAAAATGGTATTAATTTAATTTAGCTGAACATGAGCCTGTTACATTAAAGGAATTGTTGTGGTAACACTGGCCATGAACGTTTAAATGTATAAGTTGCCTCTAGCAAAATGAAAGTCATATTAGTCCAATTACATCAAGTTTTAAATTATTACTATTTTAATTTCTCCGTGCTTACTTCCTGCCATGTTGGCCTCTATCTATCTACCATCCCACAGAATATGTCACTATATGAGGTGGATAGACAGCAAACCGGGAATTTCCATATTGCATCCTCTGGAGCATATCACTGTTAAGAACTTCCTATAAGGTCCATGTGGTCAGCGCGATGTTATATTAAAACGAATGTGGAATCTAAATTAAATATTTGAAATTGTATCTTAATTTGAAATGCTGTACCAAGTTGTATCAAATTATTTTTTTGGATCCACCATTATGATGCCGTTACCGGTGGGGCCACTAAGTATATATTTTCATTTTATAGTTTGCAATGCTATAGGGCTTTTTGTTATTTGCAAATGTACATATGGGTCCAGGTGACGCGAGTTGTGATGTCACCGCCTACGCACATACGTACCAAGCTGTAGCCCTAAAGCACAATAAGCAGAGTATTTTTGCTCAGTTGTACTTGCCTTGATTGGAGTATGTTATCACCAACATACACAGATACAGTGTGTACCTGTATCAAAGGACGCCTCAATATTGTGTATGACGTATACGTCAAAACAACAACGCTTAACAACAAAAATGGAGAATACGCCATAGACACACTTGCTACATGGGCAATACCATACGTCAAACTTGAACAGCCATTAAGAAAACAAAACATGCAGTCACCTATAACCCAGTGTATAGTGTAGGAATCCATCCAACGCAGATGGACCAAGAGACATTACACAAAAGGAGATAAGCACCAGAGAACGTCATGAACGCTGGGGTGTCTGACTCCATCACCCAAATATACATTGGCATATAACAAAAGGCTCCTTATTAGGAAATATATATAAAAAAAGCACACTTGGTGATGCAGACGAACAGACCATTGTAGTAGAATTTTTTGGACAGCCTCCTGGGCAGAACTGCTTCCAATCAGTGGACACCTAAGAGGCAATGGAGAGACCCAGGTTGCAATGCTAAAGTTCTAATGTAAGTTTAAAAAGCTCCATTTAAATTTAAAGTTAAAATTCAGTTATTCAAATGTTGGCTTTATTGATATTTAATAATTTAATAAGATGAGGAAACCATAGGGTATGGTCATACAAAATATTCTGAAAATTCAATATGGAACTGAAAGATTCATAATTACCAGTGTAAACATCTAACAATTTTACTTTTAACAAACATTTATTGTCATTTTATAATATGTTTACCTAAAAAACTGCAGATCCTTATATAGAAGATGTGTACAAATGTGTTGACAAGGATATTTAAATGAATGTTCATTACATAAGTCAGAATAAACAAAACGATATACAGAAAGCAGACCACATAATAAAAATGTACCAAATCTAATCCATGATATGGTCGCAAGGCAAAAAACGCTCCATTCCATGCTTGTAAAAATGCTTAGAGATTAAAATTTCATTTTTTTACTATTTAGAATGTGGTCTGTTTTATTTCTTTCTTGAGGGAGATTTGGGGTCAACAAACAGCCAGGGACTTGCTCTTCTCAAAATGACTCAGTAAATCTCCACTCACTGCACTAAATATTAGGGCTATGAGAAAATATTCAGTTGAAATACATATTCTATCACTTGTGAGTTAAAAATGTGACAAAAAAGCAAGTTTGTGAAAAATAATTCAGAATATATATATTTTTTTATGTATTCACTGATATATTCACCCATTCTTTCTCTGCAGTTGCTTATAGGATCACAAAATATATATGTTTGAAAAATGTAGGTGTGACTAAGAACATAATTAGGCAGAAATATTCTCATAAAGCTAGTTTTTAGAAAACATAAATCCCTGATGCATCTGCTGGACCTCTACTGGACCATGGAAGCATGCATGATATTTGGTGAAGATTGCTTGTTTAAAAAAAAAAATGGCAGTCATACCTTACATTCGTAGATGCAAGCTGTCTGATCTGGGCATGTGCATGGCAAGGGGGTAATTGTCAAATTTCAAATGATCAAAAAAATGTACCCAAAAAATAATCTCCTCTCCCTAGTCCTCTGCCTTCAATATTCAGTAGATACAAATTGCTCTCAGGCTCAAATGTACCAGGAAGTCTGATAGTGTCTTCCTGTTTATGGCTTACAAAATTGTTAGTTTGTTACATACCGTACTTCCCAAACGTGAGGTTTTCCTAAAATAGAGAGGTCCTTTAATGCCATCTGAATATCCTAAGAAGATATTCTCTTGAGCCATGGACTTGTTACTTCAGAATCTGATTCTTCTATGGAGCTCCTGAAGAGATGTTATGTTATACAGAAAGTAGCTTAGGTTTCTGGAAAAAAACATAGTCTATAGGAAGTTGTGTCATATGTTGAGTAAATTATTTTTCCATCTCCTCTTTTTCCATCACAGACCTTTAGGTAAAAGCTTGCTATAGTAATTATATTCATGTTAAACCTGTCTGATATTGGTATGTATGGTTCTATAAGTAGTTTTGTGGTAACTCAAGGTATACTGTGTGACCGGGTCTATGCAGGTGTAATCAAATTGTTGTTTACAAAGCCAGATCTAAGAGGTCCTTTATGGAGCAGACACAAGGCCTCAACTACCTTTTTAACAATGAGACGGTTTATAATCGAAGACCTCCTGTTTGGTGATGCAAATAACTGTCAACCATTTACATATTTTGCTACAGTAACTTGAGTAATTTGGCCTTTTGGTCAAGTGATCTTAACTATGCTGCCAAGCAATAGTGTTTAATGTCAACACTGTTTAATAATGTTTTGTTAATGTGCTTAGTTACCATTGAACTTTTCCTATAAATAATCTGTACCCTGTTCAATAAATAGATCTTCTGATTAGACATAGGTGAGGGAATCTCTATGCTCTGTCTGTGACTATCTGATCTGATGAAAGGCTACCAATATCCTGCTGTCTGCTCCAGCTGGTGGGGTATAGAAAGGAAACATGTGTACTGATAGCATATTCCATAATAAAGCCATTCATCTCAGATTACTCCGTTATACCCTTCCATCTTGCATTTAATCAAAAAATCCTTTCTAACTTTTAACCCCTCACCACATTAGCTAGCTTTCACTTCCTTCCTATTCCTTACTTTTCTTCCCCAGGTTTTGCCTCTTTCATTCCCTTTAGATTGTAAGTAGTGAGTTTCTAATCGTGTAGGGTGGTTTGGGAAAAAGCACTTTCTGCAAAGATTTTAA
Source organism: Discoglossus pictus (assembly GCA_027410445.1). Lineage (NCBI taxonomy): Eukaryota > Metazoa > Chordata > Amphibia > Anura > Alytidae > Discoglossus > Discoglossus pictus. The sequence continues at coordinate 218,929,908 of CM050169.1, read as the reverse complement.
GCTCACAACAGGGCCGTACATCTTCTACGGTTTGTTCTTATCCCCTGTACAGCGCTACGGAATATGTTGGGCTGCAGGCGAGGGCCTCAGTTGCTGGCATGGAGCGCCAAAGGCGCTCCTTGCCAGCAAATGCGACCCTCGCAAACTTTACATCGCAACGCAAACAACACGACACACCAACTGCGACCCTCGCAAACTTTACCTCGCAAAGCAAACAACATACAAGACTCATTACCACTCATTACGACCTCGCAAAAATCGTCCGCAACTAGCGAAAAAATGAAAAACACAATAAATACACACAACACATACATAAAAAGCTTACCTACAGCAAGAGGGAGCATCCAGGGCCTCAAAAAATGAAGTTACACCTTAATTTAACTCAAAATGAAAGAGTTTAGACACTAAAAAATTCTCTAAGCGAGAGAAAAAATGGCCGCCGAACAAAACGAAAACGAGGCTACAGCACTCTGAACACGCAAAACACCACAAGAAACACGCAAAACACCACAAAAGACCTACGGATATTCCGCTAAGACTCATACCACACATTACCCGCCATTTGACGACAATGCGGAAGTACACAACTACGCTAACGGTTTGGTCTCGCGCACGCACAGTATTACACTGCACACATTCAGCACGCTTACACAGCAGATCCACACCACTAATGCTGCAGCAACATCAAAACAGATTGCCAGCTCTTCAACACAATGCTTCAAAATAGGTAAAGTATATTCATTTATTAATGTATTACATATTTCATTATTACACACCAAACAGCATTAGCTACCTTACAATTTCATTGCAGTCATTTTTTGACGGGCAATTCTCTAGTAAGTATATATACAGGAAGGTATGTACTTACGCTCATTCACCAATTTTTCATTATTGTGAAATCTCAAACTGATAACCATCTCCATTAACTTTAATGGCAAAGAAATACAATGTTGATTACTTGACCCAGTAACATGATGAATGATAAAGCTCAGTGTATCTGTATGTCATAAATGTTACTGCTTATTTTATGTGCAAATGGATATACCACTCTGTCAAGGCATAAATACAGTGCCTTGCAAAAGTATTCACCCCCCCTCCCTTCTTGGCATTTTTCATGTTTTGTTGCTTCAAAACCTGGAATTAACATGGATTGTTTGCGGATTTGCATAATTTTATTTATAGAACATGCCCACAACTTTGAAGATGTTTTTTTTTTATTGTGAAGCAAACAACAAATAGGTCAAAATAACAGAAAAAGTCATTACTTGGTAGAGCCACCTTTTGCGGCAATCACAACTCCAAGTCGCTTTGGATAAGTCTCTTTGAGCTTGCCACATCTTACCACTGGGATTTTTGCCCATTCCTCCTTGCAAAATTGCTCCAGCTCATTCAAGTTGGATGGTTTGCGCTTGTGAACAGCAATCTTTAAGTCTGACCACAAATGTCCTATTGGATTGAGGTCTGGGCTGTGACTTGGCCATTCCAACACATTTACATGTTTCCCCTTAAACCACTCAAGTGTTGCTTTAGCAGTGTGTTTGGGGTCACTGTCCTGCTGGAAGGTGAACCTCCGTCCTAGCCTCAAATCACGTACAGAGTGGTACAGGTTTTGCTCAAGAATATCCCTGTATTTAGCACCATCCAACTTTCCTTCAACTTGGACCAGTTTCCCAGTCCCGGCTGCTGAAAAACATCCCCACAGCATGATGCTGCCACCACCATGTTTTATTGTGGGGATGGTGTTATTTGGGTGATGTGATGTGTTGGGTGTGCCAGACATAGCGTTTTCTTTGATGGCCGATAAGTTACATTTTTGTCTCATTAGACCAGAGAACCTTCCTCCATACATTTTGGGAGTGTCCCACGTGCCTTTTCAGCTTTTTGCTGAAAGTAATGTCTTTCTTCTGGCCACTCTGCCATAAAGCCCAACTCTATGGAGCGTACAGCTTATTGTCGTCCTATGTACAGATACTCCAGTCTCTGCTGTGGAACTCGGCAGCTCCTCCAGGGTTACCTTAGGTCTCTGTGCTGCCTCTCTGATAAATGTCCTCCTTGTGCGGTCCGTGAGTTTTGGTGGGCGGCCGTCTCTTGGCAGGTTTGCTGTTGTGCCATGTTCTTTCCATTTGGTTATGATAGATTTGATGGTGCTCCTGGGTATCATCATAGATTTTGATATTTTTTTAAAACCTAACCCTGACTTGTACTTCTCAACAACATTGTCCCTTACTTGTTTGGAGAGTTCCTTGGTCTTCATGGCAGCGTTTGGTTAGTGGTGCCTCTGGCTTAGGTGCTGCAGCCTCTGGGGCCTTTCAAAAAAGGTGTGTATATGTAATGACAGATCATGTGACACTTGGATTGCACACAGGTGGACATCATTTCACTAATTATGTGACTTCTGAAGGTAATTGGTTGCACCAGAGCTTTTTATGGGCTTCATAACAAAGGGGGTGAATACATATGCACATGCCAATTATAAAATGTATATATTTTTCTCATGTCACTTCACCAACTTAGACTATTGTGTTGTGATCCATCACAGAATTCAGATTAACAAAACATTGAACTTAAAACTGTAATGTAACAAAATAGGTAAAAAGTCAAGGGGGTGAATACTTTTGCGAGGCACTGTACATCTGTAAAGTATGAGGCAATGAACAGTCATGGAAATGTTGGACATATTATGATTGGTTAGGGCTTCAAATCCATTGTCTTCAGTGTAAAGCCAAGTGAAGATGAAAGGACTGGGCATAGTGAGATCCCAGGGAGTAACTCAGTTAATTTGATAAACTAATACCTGGAGTCATTAGTTGTTGTTTTTTTATTTTTCACATGGCTTTACCTAAAGGGGTTAATAAGCAATTATTGGTAAGACATATCAGTTTGTCCTTCATGGGTGGATTAGAAAGGCTTATTTATAGGTTCACTTTGAAAATGTAAACATTGTAAGGAAGATTAATTATTTAAAAATATCATTCAATTGGTAAAGTGTTTGTTATAGCCTATAGTTTTAAATTATAAAAAATGGGAATATATTGATGCTTTTTATTAATCCTTTAAAAAAATCTGCACGTGATCAGCAAAATTAATAAGCAGTCTGGAGAATTGGTCAGTTATGTGGAATTTCAAATATCCACTAATCTCTAATTAGCAAATTACAGACTGTAGGAAAATATTATGACATTTAGAACAATATTTTAAATAGTAGATATGGCAGGTTGCATGTTGTACTGCCAAACTTGTGAGCCATTGCTGCTGGAAAAAATATAGACTTAAAGAAGCATGGAACCCAACTGTTTTATCATGCATTTAAAAAATAATGTTTTAAACATTACACAAGTTTTATCATGAAAAAATTGTCACATCCCAATTTTTCCAGTTCTTGGATCTTATCCCATTGAGCCACCATAAAGGACAGACTTCTTGGCTCCAGCCACTGGACTGTGTGCATAAACAACTATGTTGTATTATGATCTGTTTTGTCCCATTGTTTGCCAGATAAAGTTAATGTACTCTTTTGAGGTCTGGACCACTAGACATGGAGACACCAGTATGTGTATTTGAAGGTTGGCCAGTTGTGCCAGACAGGATGCCAGGATACCAGGCTGGAGTCAATCTCCTGTGTTTGTCTGCCACCCCTGTCATTGTTGTGTTGTATACACCTCCTCTGTTTCTAACCCCTATAAGTATTGTTGGCTTTCCAAAAATAAATCAGTTCACTGCTGAAATATATAGAAATGGTATGTTCTCTTATTTGCCCCTCCAAGTAACTTGTCCTGGTCACTACTAGAGGAAGGTTACTGAGACTCCTGGCAGTGCTGATTCCTGATGGAGAGACCCTCACTGATACAGAAGCCAGATATCAGGGTGCTGGTGCAGAGATTTCCAAGAACCCAACGGTCTTTGTGGGTAGATAACCTGTAGTCTATAGCAGGTGGCCCCGGGCAGTAATAGCCCCTATCACTGTATTGTCACAAAAATTTTAAACTTCATTGAAACTAACAGAAAATGCAGAGAGCATATTTTAGTCTGTATATCTTATTGACTGGCAGAGGGCAAGACCCCAATGTTAAACTTTTCAATACATTTCTGAAAAATACATTATTAAATACTCTCTTTCTGATGCAACAAAGAAGAAAAATATTTCCATGTCCCTTTGAATTATTTTTTTTGCTTGGGTCATTCAGTTTATACTTTAGATCTCTGTCTGTGATGTCACTAATTATCTTGTGGTCTGGTTATATTGGTGTTATCAGGCTGTGACAGCTAATTCCACTTCCTGTCTCATACAGTATTTTAATTATTTCAATGATATTAGTGTAAATATTGCAACATTACCTAGCGGAGTTAATCTGGCGCTGTCGCAGAATATCATGTGAGAGGTAAAATGTCAGTGAGATCATTATACAGCTGGGAGCCCGACTAGGGGCCACTCATATCTTTATATTATATAGATTGGAGAATATCCAATATTATATACCAAAACTAACAGTAATATCTATTTTATTGAACAAACCTTTTACGAGCTTTCAAGAGATTTATCCTCTTTTTTATGTCAAAAACAGAACTGATTTGATGCTACAAATGATATAGAGGTGAAAATAAAATAACAATTACAATACTGAAAGTAAATGTAATGTACACCTATATGGATTCTGTTTGTTTTTTTCTTTGTTTGTCTCAATGACTTTGTGCACTGACCCCAGACTCACATAATCTATACTAGCGTAAATACATCATTTATTACATCTGCTCAGCATTATTTTATTTTTTTAATTAAACATACAAAAACATAAACATACATAGAGTTCTTATAAAAAAAAATCAAATCAGTTGTTTACGTACATTATTATCTTGTCTTGATAAAAGAGAGTTGCATCTTTCGAAAGCTCGTAATTCTAAATAAAATGTTTGTCCGATAAAACATTGTATGATTGTATACTGCAATACTGTTATTTTTTACTTGTATTTTGCATAACTTCTATATTGTTACATCAATATATAATATATAATGATGTATTGCATTTGCTTTCGCTATTGCACTTTTCTGAAAGGACTAATCTGAATATATTAACATTTTGTTCTATGGAAGAACTATGATATAGTGGGAGCTCCACTGTTGGGTTTGTTGTTATATACTTTGAAGCATCTGAAACTCATATAATTAAGGATTTTTTTCTGTAAACATAAGAATATCAAATGTCCATTTTTCAAGCAAATAAATAAATAAATAAATAACACATTTGTGGCCCATTTACAGCATAAACTGATATCATAGATTAAACCCTTTACTGTTTATGTTACTTTTTCCCTAATCTGTTTGGTCTCATAATATTGTTGTTCACATGCTCTCTGTCTCTCTACTCTTGGACCTAGTTGGCCTATAAATGTATATATCCCTGCCAAAAGTAACAGCATCACTTACATCATTTGTTTGTTTTGAATCTCCATGCATTTGGCCTAAAAAATTATCTATACAATAAACAATGGACAAGCTTTGATATCCAAGGAATATTTAGAGCTTAATTTAACTTCATCGCACTACTCCTGCTCCTCTCCATCACATCCCCTGTGTCTTTTCCCACCTCTACTTCCTCTGTGTCTGTTTGCCCCCTCTCCTGTGTCTCTTCCCCCCTCCCCTGTGTCTCTTAACCCCCTCCTCTGTGTCTCTTTCCTCCCCTACCCTGTGTCTCTTCCCCCCTCCCCTGTGTCTCTTCCCCCCTTCCCTGTGTCTTTTTCCCCCTTCCCTGTGTCTCCCCCCCCTCTGCTGTGTCTCTTCCCCCTTCCCCTGTCTTTCTCCCCCCCTGTGTTTCTTTCCCCTGTGTCTCTTTCCCCCCTCCCAGTGTCTCTTCCCCCCCCCCCTCCCCTGTGTCTCTTTCACCTCCTCCCCTGTTTCTATTTCCCCCTCCCCTGTGTCTGAGCAATTAGTATTTGGTTATTTTAAACTTTTATTTTACCATTTAACTTTTGTTTAACAAATAGTAAATGCAAAAAGGTTCCCTGATGAAGTCCCCCAGCAGGACGAAACGCGCAGGTGTATTCTGGTAAAAATTGATATATAATCTCACCGTATATATCTCTCACAGTTTATTTGCCTCCTAAGCATATATGTCCCCTATGAGTGGATTCTATTAGCAAGAAATTTATTACCACTTTATGGGGTATTGTCAGTTTTCATATTGTGGCCAACTGAAAAACTCCTTTGTCCAAACTGTCCGAATTAAATTGAGAATTAGTGGCATAATGATATCAGACAAATGTACCTACCTTCTGTAGCGCATTCGGCCGTGGTCCCCTGGCTTAACACACAAAATAGACCGAATTGCACATAAAACTTTAAGCCTGCTATGACTCCCTACCCTTCCCACTTGATTTTTTTCTTTAATTTTCTTTATTCCTGTTTTTTCCCTTAAAAGCAAATTGGAAACTATTCTTTTACTTATTGTACAAGGATTTAAAGCTGTATGTGTCTCTTCATGTGAATATAAATACTGCTGATCTCTTTTTAATATGTATCTGTATAATATGTGTGATATTTTATCCAGTAAGCAATGCACAACAATACAAAATACATTTATTAAGAAAAATGACAACCTAGCAGGTTGTTAGATTTCCACCCACTAACAACTTGTTTCTATGCATGAGCAGTGCCAGCCAATCAGTTTATTTCACATATGTAACCTGGCGCACCTCCACTTTGGGCTAGCACTGATCATGCCAAAAACAGGAAATTATTAGAGAAAATTAGTCATCTGTTGTATAATATTTGACCTATCCCATCCACTCACATATGCTCAGAAACAAACAGATGCAAGGATAACTACAAGCCCTACTCCTGCAGAAATATAAACACCCCTCTTAAATATGCTACTTTCACCAAGCTATCATGGATTCCTCCAGGGGTCAGCATTGTTTGATTTTCTGTTTTTCCTGCCAAATTATGCTTTTACACTTTTTTAGTTTTTTATCATGTATTTGGGGACATTCGTCCTCTTGATGTTGAAAACAAATTATTATCCATTCTTTGTAAATGTGATGAGGGAACATATCAAATGGTTTGCTAGGTAAATTGTGGTATATTCAGTCATATTTAATTATACAATTTTAGAAATGAAAATGGCTATGTTTTATATAAATATGTATTGATGGGTTATAAATGATGCTGTCAATCTGTCTAACAACGTATTACCTCAGGCAGAATATGATATTCCTATTTTTTATTCATAAGGATAATCCATTTTATGGCAATTGCCTTCTGTTGATGATGTCACTAATTAAGTCATGTAGTCACATAATCTCATCTTTATCAGGTAATGGCAATAACCGCTAATTCTATTTCCTGTTTTTGTCATTATTACCACTGACAGTGCAAATATTGCAGCATTAAAGGGACATGGAATATGCTTTTTTCATGCTGGTAAAAGATCATGCTTTAAACATTACCAAAGTTAAGTTTTGCTTAAGTTCAGCTATACCTTACTGATGAGCCCTACTGTTTCTCCTCTTTAGGGTAGAATTGCCTGGTATTTCGGGTCTGGATCACTCATTTGAGTGGGACCAGACTGATATACTACAGGATATTCTCCCTGTGAAGGGCTCAAGTGCACTTAAAGAGTTTGCTTTAACCTAATTCAATGTTAAATATATTAATGAGATATATCTGTGTGGCAATTAATAGCTTGTTCGCCAGCAATGTATATTAGAAAAATGCCAGTGTTGCTCTCTACTCAAGAAGGTTGAACACTGATAATCAAGTGAAAAAGTGCCTAGTGCTTTTAATAGTTTAAAACACAACCATTCAGGACAGGGCAGGCACTTCCCGATGCCCCTCCAACATCAACTCACACAGTACATATATAAAATATATACTAAATATATAAAAAAACATACACACACACACACATATATATATATATATATATATATATATATATACAGATCCATATACACGTATACATTTACATATACAGTAAAACCCCGTTATCCGGCACCCACGGGGGACTCCCTATTGCCGGATAAGTGTAGTTGCCGGTTATCAGGAGTCCCCAAATTGAAGGGTCTTAAAGACCCTTAAACCACCCCAAAAACCCTCAAAATGCCTTTAAAAAGGCATTAGCACCTAAACTGGGCCATTTAGACCCGGAAAAAATGAGTTAGCTTTTCTTTTTTTTTTGCTGTCTCAAACTCCGGATAGTGCCAGATAGTGCCGGTTATGCCGGTTTAGCAGGAGATTTTCGAAAATGGGGAATTGATGCTGGTGCCGGTTGCTTGTGAGTCCCGGTTAGTTGGGTGCCGGATAACTGGATTCCACTGTACACCTATACACACACATTTATATATATATATATATATATATATATATATATACATACATACACCTACATATATATATATATGCATATATATATATATATATATATATATACATACCATATACACGTATATATTTACATATACATCTATACACACACATTATTTACACACGTATTTATCGGCATATAACACGCACCGGCGTATAACACGCACCTCATTTTAAGAAGAGAATTTCAGGGGGAAAAAATTAATTCAAATAAAGAACTTTGAAGCAAAATCCTCAACCTCCCTCCTCATCCTCAACCCCCTCCTCAACCTCCCTCCTTATCCTCCCTCCTCAACCCCCTCCTCAAACCCCCCATCCTCAACCCACTCCTTCACCCCCCCATCCTCATCCTCCTTCCTAAACCCCCCTCCTCATCCTCAACCCCCCTCCTCATCCTCAACCCCCCTCCTCATCCTCAATCTTCCTCCTCATCCTCAACCCCCCTCCTCATCCTCAACCCCCTCCTCAACCTCCCTCCTCATCCTCCCTCCTCAACCCCCCCTCAACCTCCCTCCTCAAACCCCCTCCTCAACCCCCCAATCCTTATCCTCCTTCCTCAACCCCCCTATCCTCATCCCCCCTCCTCAACCTCAACCCCCCTCCTCAACCTCAACTCTTCATCCTCAACCCCCCTCCTTATCCTCAACCCCCCTCCTCATCCTCAAACTCCCTCCTCATCCTCAACCTCCCTCCTCATCCTCAACCCCCACTCCTCAACCTCCCTCCTCATCCTCAACCTCCCTCCTCATCCTCCCCCTTCGGCACCCGGTATATGCTAATGACGTGGCACGCTGGCGCGCATGTGACGTCACTGGGTCAAGGAGCGGAGGCCGGAGCAGAAGCAGGTAAGTGAGGGGGGTGTATTTAGGTTGAGGAGGGGGGTTTAGGTTGAGGAGGAGGGGGGCTTAGGTTGAGGAGGGGGGGTTAGAATGCGGAGGGGGTTTAGAGTGAGGAGGGAGGTTGAGGATGAGGAGGGGGAGGGAATATCGGCATATAACACGCACCTATGATTTGCCCCCTATTTTCAGGGAGAAAAAGTGCGTGTTATACGCCAAAAAATACGGTATATATATATATATATATATATATATATATATATATACACCTATATAAATACTTTCTTATCTGCCCAGTGCTGCATTCCACTTCCTGGGGGCAGGCCAGAGGGTCAAGGGAGGGCACAGAGGTCTGAGGAGGGACAAAGATGTCCAAGGAGGGCCACAGGGGTCCGAGGGGGACCACATAAGTCAGCAAGGGGCTACAGGAGGTTGAGGGAGGCCGAAGAGGTCTGCGGGGGCCACCGGGGGCCACAAAAGGTTGAGGGAGGCTACACAGGTTTGCAAGGGGCCACAGGGCTTGCAAGGACTGAGGGGGGCCACAACAGGCCACAAGAGGCAGCAGGGCACCACAGGGGGCCACAGGGATCTGAGGGGGCCACAGAGGTCAGCAAGGGTCACAGAAGGTTGTGGGAGGCCTCAGAGATCTGCGGGGCCACAGGGGCCTGCAAGTACCGAGGGGGCCACAGGAGGCCTAGGGAGGCCACCGGTGGCAGCTGGGAGCCACAGGGGACTGAGGGAGGCCAGAGGACCCACAGGGGCTGCAGGGGCCACATGGGACAGGGGGCCCCTCAGAGGCTAGGGCCTCTGCCTGTGCAACCATTAATTTTAAATGATTGTATTAAATTATGTTGTAGTGGGTGATAACTTATATCCAGAGTACATCTTTGTTCAATTCTAGTGAAATAATTTTTTTATGAATAGCCCAAAATAACTAAATAGAAGATTAGGCTAACCTCCACTCACCTAGGCTACAGGCAGACTAGCCACTCAAGATGAAAACCCTCATGACACAAGCAGATTGTACTAAATTTAAAACTTCCTTTAAAAAATGTATGCTTACGGCTAAAATATCTGCTAATGTTATTTATTTCATAATTCACAAACGCGGTTGTCACTTGCATACTATTGTCCTTTAACAAAAGAGAAAAGCTCTATCGCATTTGAAATTAATTATTTAATAGAACCTGTTATAGTAAATAATAAATAATTACAATCAATAAATAGTTTTGAGTAATTGCTGTGCCAGCCAGGTCGACACAGTTTATTTTAGATTTTATTCCCAAAATGTGTTTTGGCAGGTTAAAAAAAAAACATCAGTTGACCACAAAATCACTGCTTAAACAAAATACCCTGAACTTGACCACAAAATCAGTGTTTAGTCAACAAACTTTGATGTTGTAATCTTGGTTTTTAGTTTTCTGGCTCCTTCAATGTTGAGTTATCTGGGGATGAGGAGAAATTTCCATGTGAATGAACATAACATTACCGCAAATTAATTTAGTTATTGTCTGTTGTTGTTACAAAAAATTAAACAAATAATGGCAAAAAGATTCAGTTATTTTAAGATTATCAAAAAAAAAAAAAAACAATCAGTCATCATACATATTGGTGAGGCATTATAACGTCATCTGTAATCAGACTTTTCGTGAGACTGGTTTGATGATCAGTGTAACAACCAACTACTTAGTTCCACCAACGTCTTAGCTCCAAGATCATAATAGCATTTCTGTTGATAAGGGATTACCATATGGGCCTCTTGGAGGGTGACACATATACTAAAGCACCAGTGTAAGCCAGCCTAACTAAGGCCCCTATTCAATTTGCAACAGTTACAGAGTGATTAAATTGAGCCAGCTACTCAACTACATGGCCGAAAGGCAAAACCGTAAACTATGCAATTGTAAGTAGCATTTCAGAGCGTGATGATGATCAATTAAGCAAAGCCGTCACTCCAATATAGAAATAGCCAATAGTAAATGAGACCGTCATTATGACATCATTAAAACATGAGGATTAAAAGTCAATCAATTAGCACTCAGAAGTCCAATATGTGATCGGACTTGCAATCCGGCAATGTACAACATAATAAAAATGAAGGAAGGAAATGTTCTAGTCCATGTGGGTGGCCTGATATGTATTAACGTCTTGATTCCTGGGATCAATATAACATGAACATAAAACGTAAAACAAATAATTTTTGATTGCAGATTTGCAAGCTTGAGACCGTTTGTGCGATTATTCTAATGTCTTTAATCGCTTTCCCCGTCTTTTAAAGTGCAGTATTGATTTTTTATTTGCATTTACAGTGCTTCGATTAGGCGTTTAACCCCCTTGCGAGTCCTATCGGGTACTTGTATTATTTTCTTCTACATTTGCCTTTTACGGGTGTGAAAACATTTGCGGGCTTGAGGAATTGTAGCAATTGAATAGCAACTTGTGATTGGAAAATTTACGGGCTTGAAAGATCAAAGGCTTAGATGTCTTGGAGTTAAGATTTCGAAAACCGCAGGGATTTTCAGCCTGTAACCCGCAAATCGGGTAGCTAAAAGACGCCGATTGTATAGCAAATTTGTTTACAGACTACATTACGGGTTCTAGTAACTAACAATTGCTCAATTGAATAGGGGCCTAGGTTTGTAACAGACTTCATCAGTGTTAAATTAACATTAACAATCACTTTGGATAATCAGTTCCCTAGTCTAGCCTTGACTCCCTCACATTTGGTCATGTTTCAATAACTGTTTTGAATTCCTAATTATTTTCATACTCCATTTGTATCGAAAGTGTGCAAAAAGTAAATTAAAATACACTTGGTCAGGTTACAAGATAGAAGACTGTTTCCTTGATTTTCAATAATTCCTCCTTCAGGCCTACCGCTCTTGTAGAGGACTGGATTCCATTGCTCCTATAGCCCAATGGTCAACTGGGGCTTGTAAGAAGCTTTTGGTTGGCAGCTTAGCAGATTTTCTAATTCTATGGCAGCAATGGACCCTTCACCTTCACAAAGGGGAACCAAACTGAGACCCACTGGAATAAAATATAGGAAGGATTCCTTATCTTAATAAAAAGAGAAACAGTACGCCAGGGATAGGCGAGGACTTCAACCATAGAGTATCAAGTATCAATTCAGTGAATGGGTGGCACAAAAGTAACAGTGACATAGCAGAGGTTCCCAAAATGTCATGTTAATTAAAGATGATTAAAATAATTACTCACAGATGGAGCCTATTTATAAACAACAATTTTCAACCCTTGTCACAGATTTGCAGTTGAATTGAGATCGGGGCTATATGTAATTCAGGTTCTTGTTCTTAAACCACTCCAGTGTAGCTTTTGCTATGTGTTTAGGGAAATTGTCCTGCTGGAAGATGAACGTCTACTATAGTTTCAGGTTCTTGCAGACTAAAGTAGGTTTTCTCTAGTATGTCCCTGTATCTGGCTCCATTTATCTTGCTCTCAATCCTAGCCAGTTTCACAGTTACTACAGATTAAAAGTATCCCCACAACATGATGGCACCACCAACGTGCTTCACAGTGCAGATGGTGTCCTCAGGGTGAAGAGCAGTGTTGACTTTGTGCCACACATATTATTTGAGATAGTTATTCTCATCGGGCCAGTAAACCTTTCTCCATGTTTTCTGTATCTCCCACATCCCTTTTAGTAAACTGCCAAACCAGGATAGTTTTTCCCATCTCAGCTGTGGATCACTCCAACTCCTTCAGAGTTGGCCTCTTGGTTGCCTCTCTGACTAATGCCCTCGTTATCTAATCACTGAGTTTCGGGGGATGTCCTACACTAGGCAGGGTAGCAGTTGTCCTATATTATTTTTAACAATAAATTTAATGATGCTTCAAAGGATGTTCAAAATTTGGGATGTATTTTTTAACCCAGTCCTAATTGGTGCATCTCTTGATCGTCATCCAGTACTTGTTGTGATAGTTCCTTGACCTTCATGATGTTGTTCGCTCAGATTTGCTATCTAACAATCTTGGGCCTTTCCAATTTAGATGTATTTATTCTGAATGTATTCATATTATACAAGTAATTACACACAAGTGGACTCCATTCAACTAATTATGAGACTTATGTAGGAAACTGGACGCACTAGAGCTCCTTATGAGATTTCAGTCAAGATTTTTTAGTAAATAATTTCGAAATTGTGGACTATTCAGTGACATGAAGTCCCAAATACATCAATTTTAATTCAAGGTTGTAAAACTACAGAAAGTAATGAACACTTATGCAAGACATTGTACTTATGTGTGCACTCTCAGGAGAACTTCCTTGGTAGAAGTTTATCTCTGTGACCGAATTAACTAAACCTACTAAATGAAAGTAGCCATATACAGAGCTTCTGTATTGTTATTATAGAGATTGTTTTGTGGGACAGAATGTCCATAGCCAACACGGGTAATATAGGAACAGCTGTACTGAAAATTAGGAGAAAGAAGGGACAATAAATAAAACTGTATGGCTCCTCAAGACAAAAATTGGAATGGGTGGATGAGTGGATACAATATTTAATTATCACTCTGGTGCAAAATACTTTAATTAGCAATTATGCCATCCAATACTTTCCTGCTTGTTAAGAAGTATGATTATTAAAATTGAGCCTGTTTTAAATCAGTTTATGTAACAATATATGAATTTACATTAAAAAAAAATTGGAAAACAGAATTTTTTATGCAATGGATAAATAAGCTCCTCAAGATTTTTTGGCTTTCCTAGAAAGGTCTATTTATGTTGTAACAATAATAATATATCAATTATTACACTCTTGATTTATTATTTTGTACACCATAATACTCTTGTTACTACCCTCAATAAACTGTTTATGAATTTGGTATATTAAGACTCAAATATAAATAATATCAGGGAAAGTGACTATATTTTTTAATAACAACATCTTATACGTTTCATTATGTATGTCACAATTACTTTGTATCAATTGTTCGCTTGTGTCTAGGATTACCTGTCATGAATTATAGCAATTGTTTATTATAATATTTAAAATTAAATTAAATTGGCTAATTTAATAATATTAAAGGCTAATCCTAGACCAAAGCAAACAAGTTATTGCTCAACAATTGGTACAAAGAAATTGTGATATACCAATTGTGTAACACATATAAAATGATGTTTTGATATTTTAGTCTTAATATAACTTTATTATTAAGAAGTTATTAAGGGTAATACTAAAGCAACTTTGGAGTATACAAAATAATGAGGACAATCATTTATTTATGTTCTTGTTAATACTTATAATTAAACAGCAACATATTTATAGACCCTTCCATGATAAAAAAAAAAAAATCATGAGGGATATTGCTAATTTAGGCCTTTCATAAATAAAATATATGTAACTTATATTCATACACTGTTACATTAGCTGATTTTAAAGAATTAAGATTAGAGTAGTGGTGTTGATCCCCTTTTGGATCGCTACCTTGTCGTGGTGAACTTGTGTACTTCGATGAAGCTATGAGCTATACCATATCGGCTTACCCAAGATGGGCATGTCATGGCTGAGAGGTCAGACAAATCACAGTCCACTGGAGAAGGAACTGGCCACCCACTACAGTATCTTTGCCAACATAGATAAGCACAACCAGAAACATACAGATGTGCCTGATGTGTGGCGTCAATATGGTCCCCAAGAGTCGGACATGACAGAAGGACTGAACAACCATGGTGTTGATATAGTATATTATTGTTTGATCAATACGCTCAACCAATAATCACCATATTTTAAAGACTATTTTATTTTTTAATCAAATTCAATAAACGTTTTTGAATTTTTCTTAGCAATTTTTGTCCTCCGCAGTAGCCAAAACATTTGGGATGTTATTTGTAGAGAGCAGTTTATCTTATCTACCCCAATACTTACCCCAATGTTTAATCATTTTGTCCTTCAGATTGCAGACAAAGTTGTACAGTTGACTTATGATAAACAGCAATACATATCACACACTGGGGCATCGGCGTATTTAAGTTTTATGTTGCCCATGGCCATTCAGATTTGTTTGCCGCCTACATCCCACTTGCAGCTCTTCCTTTCTTCTTTATATATCTCAAATCATAATAATGTTAAAGTAATAATTATAATAATAATGTAGAAGCTGTTTTAACAGAGGGATGACCAAGGTTTTAATTCTTTCATAAGACAGGCCAGGTTTCTTAAAAACTTCTCAAATAACCATTTGCTTTGCTCTATAGGCCAGTGTCTATGCCTTATATTTAATATATATTTAGAGAAGAATAATGTGATACAAATGGCATCTAACTAGTGTGTGTAAATACTTTTAGTCCATCAGATCTCCTTTGACCTTTTGTAATATGCAGGTTATTAATTAATTGTTAATTGATCTAGACAAACAGAAACAACCCCATTGAAACGATTGCTAATTGTCTCAAAAGGGGGAAAAAATACTGGTGATCAGATTCCTCCCTGGATCAATACTCCCTCTCTAATTATCCAAGATAACCCTGAATGTCCTTTTTATTCAAAACTATATTCAAACCCTTTTTAAAGTTATCTTTGGAGTCCACTATCACTACCCCCTTTGGAAGAGAATTCCACAGATTAACCACCCTTACTGTGAAGGACTCTTTTCTTTCTTTAAGGTGGAATCTTTTTTCTTCTAACCTCAAACGATGTCCTCTTGTCAGTTGGAAACCTTTTGGCGCAAAAAGCTCACTTGACAAATCTTTATACTGACCCTGGATGTATTTATATAAGGTAATCATGTCCCCTCTTAGATGCCATTTTTATAGAGAAAATATGTTTTATTTTGTTAGTCTTTCTTCATAACTTAGCCCCTGTATACTGGATTTGCATGCCTATGTATGTGAATTGACTTGGACCAGCCTAAGCATTAACCCTAAATATACTCTGGGCTTGGTTGTGGTCGATATTACTTACACCTCAATATACCCATGGTGGCAGAAACTAAATACCGTATATACTCGAGTATAAGCTGACCCGAGTATAAGCCGAGGCACCTATTTTACCAAAAAATACTGGGAAAACATAGTGACTCGAGTATAAGCCGAGGGTGGGAAATATGCTGCCCCCTGTGTCCCGCTTATGCCCTCTGTGTCCTCCTCTTGGGTGCCCTCTGTGCCCCTTTATTGTGCCCCCTTCTCTCTCCCCTCTCCCTCCCCTGTGTCTCTCCCCCACTCTCCCTCCCCCGTGTCTCTTCCCCTCCTCTCCCTCCCCTGTGTCTCTTCCCCCCTCTTCCTTCCCTGTGTCTCTTTCCCTCCCCCTCCCTTATCACCCTCCTCAACCCCCCTCCTCATCCTCCCTCCTCAACCCCCCTCCTCAACCTCCCTCCTTTTGCTCAACCTCCCTCCTCATCCTCAACCTCCCTCCTCAACCCCCCTCCTCATCCTCAACCCCCTCCTCAACCTCCCTCCTCAACCTCTACCCCCATCCTCATCTTCAACACCCCATCCTCAACCCCCCTCCTCATCCTAAACCACCCTTCTCATTCTAAACCTCCCTCCTCATCCTCATCCCCCCTCCTCATCCTAAACCTCCCTCCTCAACCCCCCTCCTCATCCTCAACCTCCCTCTTCAACCCCCCTCCTCAACCTTAACCCCATCCTCATCCTCAACACCACAGGGGGGTTAGAGAGACACAGGGGCAAAGAGAGACACGGGGGCAAAGAGAGATACGGGGGGTGGGGAAGAGTGACTCGAGTATAAGCTGAGGGGACCCTTTTCAGCCTTAAAAAAAGGGCTGAAAACTTGGCTTCTACTCGAGTATATACGGTAGGTCACTGAAAAATATCTGCAATAGAACAAGAGCCAATAGGGCTTAAAAAATCCTACAGATTACTAATCCTATCTAATCAGTATAATCAATATTATTAAAGGCAGGGAGCATTCTGGCTTATATATTTATAGAAATCAGTTTCAAGTTTCTTACATTTTGGAGTAAGTGAATTCTGAAAGCAAATGATGGGACTGAAGAAGAAAAATAAACATTTCTTGATTGCTTTACTTATATAGCTTATTATGTGTGTTAGTTACAGAATATTCCCATATCAACGTTATGAGTATCAAAAGGAAACTGCAATAAAAGAAAATTAAACAACAGCCAAGTTTGGATAAAATAAAAATAAAAAATGAGCCTATTCGAATGCATGCATGGTTGCTAAAGGACAGGGGGTTCAGTTTTCAACAAAGCCACAAGTTCTAGCATAGTTTTCAGTTCTCAGGACAATGGGTCTTCATATAAAGTGGTTACATGGGGGTGGGAGTCGATGGCCCATCATAGCTCTAACAAGATCTTAAGGGCTAGGGCGGGCCTAGCTAGAGCTTACAGTATATCTAGAAATGTTAATAGCCTCGTCCATAAAACATAATAAATGGATACTGTTTGTTACTAGTGACTTGCCCATTTAAAAATGACGGCAATACAATTTGAAGGCTGGCAATGCTGTTTGCCACAAGGCTGTTTGCCACAAGGTTTGCCTTCGGCACTCATTGCGAGCCTCCCCCACCCCTACTTTAGGTGCCTTGCGATGAGCACCTTTGGCACACATTGTAGGCCTCGGCAAACCTGCAACTTGCAAGCCTCGCAAAGAGCGCCAAAGGCTCTCATTGCGAGCCTCCCCCCCCCTCTACTTTACGGGTCAAAGGCACTCATCGCAAACCCTGCAATGAGAGGCTGCGTAAGCCCATAACTTTACGAGACGTGTCTCTTTGCCCCCCTCTCCCCCCCCCTGTGTCTCTTTACCCCCTCTCCCTCTCTTGTCTCTTTGCCCCCTCTCTCTGCCCTGGCGTTTTTTTTTTTTTTCTTTATCTACCTCCCTTGTGTCTCTCCCCCCCCCCCCCCCTCATCCCTGTGTCTCTTTCCCCACCACTCCCTCCATTGTGTCTCTTTCCACCCTCTCCCCCCTCTCACTCCCCTTCCTTATTCAATTTATGGGTGTGAAACCATTTGTGGGCTTGGGAAATTAATCAATTGAAATGGTCTTCAGATTTGCGGCCTTGACACAATTGAATTACAAATTAGCTTTCAACCTCACTTACAGCCTTCCTGCCTCTCTCCCTGTGCTGTGTGTGAGGTTATCAGTTAATTTTGTAATCAATTGGTGGCTTTCGGGGGCATCCAAACAAGTTCCGAGGTACGGGCTTGCAAAAAATGGCGGCGGGCACTGCTTACAGCCTTCAGCGATCATATTAGGCCTTGCAATAAGCCCATTCGCACTCACTGCAAGCCTTTTTCTAAGTTTTACTGGCCTCGCAATGAGCACATTCGTCAAACCCGTAACATTCGGCCCTCACGATGAGTGCCTCCTTCGGCTCTCATTGCGCATGCGCATGCCTGTATCTTTTAACATTGCGTGATGACAACTTGCAACTACCACAACTATTAGATGTGATTATTAGCATACAGTATATAGGAAGAAAATAACTATGAATGTATACACAGTGGTCTATAGTACAATCAATTATTATTACAATAAAAAAGGCATAATAGCATGACAAGTCCTAACATTATGTACCAAGCTTCTGACTTTGAGCAGATGACTTCCTGGTCACGGAAATCAGTTCACTTTCGCAGCTCCTTTTAAGAAATGTATGGGTGTAGTCTGAATATCACAGACACCACCTAACATTCCTTATTTAAAAAATGGATTTAATTTGAAAGTGCCCCCCCTTAACTACTCAGCAAGTGTTCATGTATTTTTCATGACAACTGGTAACTTGATAGTGAGGGCAAGTGCACAAGAAACAGTATTTCCCCTCTCAGCCTCCTTCTCTGTTTTGCCTGGTAGTGACATTTACCTGATAATTGCCTCATTTAGTGAGTAATGTAAAATGGCTTAGCTAATGGATTGGAGCAAGCAAACATTATCTGAGTGCTGGCTGTAGGTCAAAAAAATCACCAATCAACCTGTCAATGTCAACAAAAAATTGCTAGAGTTGTTTGTTTCACATGTCACACCTCAGAAACCACGCATTTTACATGCATTCAAGTGCTTTTTGGGCCTCCTGGCCAGGACCTTATGTTTTGGCGGGGGGGTCCCTATTTATTTTTTTGCTCTACCCCCAGCCTTGCCCCCTAAAGCATCTATTTTCACTTATGCTGAAGAGGGGCTTGTGAGAAAGGTCTCAATAAGGCACAAAGGGCCTGGGAGGTTAGTGGCAGTGGCCTCCCAGACAGAAGGCACTGATACACGGCACAGACTCTGGCATTGGAACAATGGACACGATTTAGATTTTTGGTTTGGGTACGATATGTTTTGGGACTCACCACTTCTGCACGATTTTATATAAGATCTTTATTTTAGTAAACACTGCTTGTGCATGAGAGAGATTCCACACATCCTTAGGCTTGGAGACTTTGTGGGTGTTTTCAGCTAATTTGTATTATCTAGTCAAGAGCGGAAGGATGGAGGAGGCAGGAGGAGAGCCTTGCTTCCACTGCTCTGTAACTTCCCCCTTGTACCTTGTATTACTGACATGGCAACTTCTATGCACTTGCAAACTTTACTAAAATGAAGATTTTCTCAGAAAAGGATTTTAGGCTCATCTCATATACTGCTGCAAGTGTTGTTAGTTTAGTAACCAAATCCAACAAAAAAATCCCCATATTTTGCACTTCCTAGGAAACTAAGCTCACATCATAATGCAAATGATCTTTTTAGAAACTCAACTGGCCATAACTGACTTACCCAACTTGACTACGTGCAGTAAGAGTATAAACTACTGTTCGGTCTTCTCATTTTGTATTGCGGCGTTCAGTCGTTTCCAACTCTCTGTGACCTCATCGACTGTAACACACCAGGACATCTTTATAGTCATGCTGATCCACTTGGTATTCATGGCAGATTTACTGAAGTGGGTTGCCAGTTTCTTCTCCAGTAGGCCACAGCACACAGCTCCTGGTATTCCTAGGTGGTCTCCCATTCCAGTACTGACCAGGCCCAACCCTGCTCAGCTTCAGGGTGGTGTGACCTCTTGATTACCAGACTGGAATCAAACCCAAGTCAAAGTGGTGAAAGCACTGAATCCTAACCACTGGACCAAATGGGAATTCGGCCTTCTCATAGTTTGCAGCAAACTAAGTAAGAACTACCAATGGTAAAACCATAGTCTACTGGCATGTAAAAGTCCCAAAACACCATAAGGTAAACAACATACCAGTCCTTACTCTCAGGTCTGATGCTTATGGTTGGGTTGGTCCACATCTTGCTGGTCCAATACACAAGCAATATAAAAAAATAAAAATAAAAAAATTAATTAAAATAATGTGTGACAGAAGTGATAGTACAATAGTATTAAACGTATTAACTGTGTTCCGCATTACATGCTAATCCATTTTTTTCAAATTTTACCTAATCTATAGTGATCCTTTAAGGAACCTAAAGCCACACTATTCCACATCTGGAAGCTGCACAAAAAATGACATCATTTGCATCAATTATTTCGAGACACTTAAACTATGATGAATTCCATTAGAAAGAGTTTAAATGGAATCTTCCGCCATAAAACAGGATTTAATATTATTATTTAGCTTACAGAGAGAATAATGTACCATCAGTACGTGACTCTTGGGAATAATTGTAATATATTAGATTTCTGTAAAAAAAAATATGCATTTTGACAGAGCTGTGAGTTCCAAGTGAATGTGCATTTTGGATGATCTAGATGATAGTAGAAGATATTATTATCCCCTGTATTTCTGAAATCAGATATTTTTATTCAGTTTAGTAAATAATGATTGAGGTCAAGGTCCGTTATTCATTGGATCACAAATAATTTTAGTGCTTTCAATAAGAGGTGTCAGACAAATCAAAAACGAATGAATCACGGTTCACTTAGTCTACTCTTTTAAATGGAAGAATCACTCTAATTAATCACTCTAATCTGTTAATTAATAGTCTGAGATAAAAGAAATGTCCAAGATGGAGATTTTAGAACAGTAATTTTTGCCTAAAATAGCATTGAATACTAATTTAGATTTGTTTTACAAAAAAACAATGCAATTATTCAATTTGACCATTGCTGTGTCCCTTTAAATATCACCCTCATAATCATCAAATACATTATTTTCTTGTAGCCTCACACATAAAAGAAACTTCACACTAAATATAACACTTATTTTAAATCCAAACACATATTTTTTACATTTTTAGTAGCTGTGCCATTTTACTGTGTATCAATATTACACCAGTTATTAATGTTTCTATATTCTTTATTCAAGGGACAACATCACACCAGCAACAAGTTGGGTTTATCTTAAAGTGCAATAAAAACTCTATACATTGTACTAGTCATTTTCTCTATAACAAATCATTACCGAGACATTCAGGACTGATCTATTAAATCTCGTATGCTAATATGCATCTTGATATGCTAATTTGAGGCTCAGAGTGATTGATATTTTATAATTATTAATAAATAAAGTGACAAAGAAAAGATTCAATTTACTTTGGAAATGAAAAATAGATATAGCAATAATAATCATTGAAATTGGTCGTAATTAAAAATTGTAAGTTAAAGTTCCTTAAAAAATTGACTGAAAGAAACACAATTAATTAAGTTTAGGATGTAGGTTGATAATATATAAATAAATAAAAATAAACTAGAGCAGCTGAACTTTATTTGGGGTTAATCAGAGGCACTTTAAATGATGGCAGGTGTATGCTGACTCCTATTTAACACGATTTGAAATGTGATTGCTTAATTCTGAACACAGCTACATCGCCAGTTATAAGAGGGTGTGCAGACTTATGCAACCACATTATTTTTCTTTTTTTTTTTTCTTCCCTCCATTTAAAAGATTTCAGTTTGTTTTTCAATTGAGTTGTACAGTTTATAGGTCACATTAAAGGTGGAAAAAGTTCTGAAATTATTTATCTTTGTCTCATTTTTTTACAGCACAGAAACCTGACATTTTAACAGGGGTTTGTGGACTTTTTATATCCACTGTGTGTATGTATACAAAGATTAATAATGAGTATTGTGCTATATTATAATACCTTTTGTATTGGACAAACGCTTTATTATTTTTTACGAGCTTTTGAGAGGTTTGACCTCTCTTTATCAAGTCTGAAGCAATACTCGTCAATAAATAAGTAATTTGGCCAATACAAAAGGTATCATAATATACTGCAATACTCATTATTAATCTCTCTCTCTCTCTCTCTCTCTCTCTCTCTCTCTCTCTCTCTCTCTGTATATATATATATATATATATATATATATATATTAATATTTACTAAATTACTATACATATATATATATATATATATATATATATATATATATATACATATAAAGAAAGTAAATATATAAATACAATTATATATATATATATATATATATATATATATATATATATATATCTTTCTTTATACCTCGCACTGCACTGGACAGCTCATTAACAGCCCAGTAGAAAACCAATACAAGGAAAATACTATACTATTCTGTACAAATACTATGCATGAAAGAATGGGCAATTGACACATATACATTTGGCTGCATGTGAATGAATACACTGTACCAGGACCTGCTGATCACATAAAGAAAAGTCTCACATTGAACAAAAGGGTTAATTCTGCTCAATTACCCACACACATTAGAAGGAGCCGTGACAATACAGAGCTGGGTCTCCATTATACCTGGAGCAGAAGGAAAACAGTGGCTGCTCTGTGCACAATAAAGGTGTAAAATAGCTCTTTAAACGATACATTAACGCTGTTTGCTTAGCCTTTGTTTGCACTGCTGGTGAAAGCTAAACTGATTAACTCCTTGTTGTTGTTGGAGAGGTCTGCGGCACATTGCTCTGCATGAAGGCAGAGCAGGGGTAGGCAAGTTTGGTTCTGGAGAGCCACAAACAGCTCAGGATTTGGATACCGTGACTTGCGGCCTTGCAATTGAATGAGTCCCATAATGTTTTAAAAAATGCTCTTTTAAATGCATGATAGAAAAATGTGCATTCCTTGTACTTTTAATGATGTCTGATTACTTTGCATTTGATCACCTAACTCTTCCGTATAAGGCCCTCATTCAATGCAATTTGGCCAATTGAATAGGGCTCTAAATAAGCACATAGACATAAACACGTAGGGCCTCATTCAATTGCGATTTGGCCAATTGAATAGGGCTCTATATAAGCACATAGCATTTTTTTTTTGCAGAAGTTTTTAGTTAGCGGACACCTTGCTTTTGGATAGAAGTTCATGAACTAACGAAAATATTCTATGTGCTCATATAGAGCCCTATTCAATTGACCAGATCGCAATTGAATGAGCCCCCAAGTTAATGAAAACCTTGCTTTTGGATAGATGTTTACTAACTAAAAACTTCTTTAAAAAAAATAAGTTATGTGCTTATTTAAGCCCTATTCAATTGGCCAAATTGCAATTGAATGAGGACCTAAGTGAGTGCATGTACCTGTATGCAGGTGGTGAGGATGTCACAACTACACCACTTTTCAGGAACCCTTGCAATGTCACCTAACTGCAAATAATTCAGCCAATAGTGATGGTCATCTGGTACAGGTGGTGCAACAGCATAGCCATGCGGAATAAGGGGCCTTTACAGTCATATGCCTGCCCCACTGCTGCGCCATCCCGCGCCGGTCTTTAAATTTTTTGATTGTACCTGATGTATCTTGTGCGTTTAAGCTTAGCCTCATTTACTTACTGTCTCTGTACAGATATCCCATTTACCTGCTTGTCCATCAGCAATTCTGTTGAATTACTTAGGGCTCAGTTATATCCCTCAGACACCATGGGCCTCATTCTATTGCAATTTGGCCAATTGAATAGGGCTCTATATAAGCACATAGCATATTTTTCTTACAGAAGTTTTTAGTTAGTGAACATCTATGCAAAAGCAAGGTCTTAACTAACTAAAAACATCTGCACAAAAAATATGCTATGTGCTTATATAGAGCTCTATTCAATTGGCCAAATCGCAATTGAATGAGGCCCCAAATAATTATCTTATTCTATTTACAACAACTTATTTTTTTCCTGTATCATAAAGCTAATGTGTGACATGGAAGTGTTTTGACTGAGTAGTTAATGGCTCTAAAATCCATGCAACTGCCTATTAAATTTTTTTCCTGTTATAGATGGGATATATTGGTGACATCCTGTTTACGTCGGTGAAATGGGTATCCAGCATGTGATAAAGATATAGATATATTTAGTATGGAGAAAGGGAGGGTTTGTTTCTAGTGTGGAGCTACACGTGTAGGAGTCGGTAAATCCATATAAAAAATAAATAATGGACATAATAAAACATTACCCTTTACCTCAGTGATGGCAACTCATTCCAACAGTCCAGCATTTCAATATCTCTTTCTGTGATCAGTCACAATTAATGCAATTGACCATCTTGTGTGTGTTTAAGCAGAGAGGTGCAGACATCCTGGACAGTTGATGCCCTTTATAGGACTGAGTTGCCCAATGTCATGCCCAGGAGGCCCCCCACCACTGGACTATGGACTGTGTGGGCCCTTTGGGGAAACCTTCTATCTGAATCATGGTTATTCGTAATCCCAACCTGTGGACTTGCCAATAAATATGACATGATGTTGCTATGTGTAATGTATGGTAGGCCTCAATAACTAATGTTGGGGTCACTAAATGATGTTTATTATACAGAGCAGTGTATGTGTTCGGCCTTATGGATGCAAAGGGAGTACACAGGCATGTTTGGTGTCCACATGCTGCATTTTTCTCAGAGAGTTTAGTGAAGTGTATTGCCAGGGTCTCTGGGCAGAAGGGTCATCAGTTGTGAGGTACTTGGTCATAAGGGAATCCAGTACAGTATGGAAAAGGGCCTCCATATTGCCATGTTCCTGCCATAAAAGTATCTAGCCTTGGGGCACCTCAGATGGTGTAGTGCATCATGGGAGACACAGGCGAGGGTGGGGAAGAGACACAGGGGAGGGGGGAAGAGACATGGGGAGGCAGGGGGAGAAAGAGACACAGGGGAGGGAAGAGAGAGAAAGAGACACAGGGGAGAGGTAGAACGAGACAAAGGGGAGGGAAGGGGAGAAGAGACACAGGGGAGGAAAGAAGGGAGAAACACAAATGAAGGAAGGGGGGAAGAGACAGAGGGGAGGAAGGACACTGGGCAGGGAAGGTGTGGAGACACAGAGGAGGGAAGGGGGAAGAGACACAAGGGAGGGAGAGGGGGGCAGGGAGAGAAAAATGTAAAATTATACTGTCATTTTTGACAGACAATTTACTAGTATATATATATCTTCTAGATAGGTTTCCTCCCTCTTTATTAGTAGCATACACCTTTCATTAACCCCACCCTGTAGTATGAGGGGCGTTGCAATAAGATGGCTAGCTCCATCAGATCATCATACTGCTCCTCCAAAGTGATTTCCTCCCACACTAGTCCCTCCGGCCATTTTGATTGCTCACCTCCCTGAAGCCTAAGGAATGCCATCCACTGATCCATAAGAGCTACTGCCAGTTCCTCCTCCATGGCAGCCTGATGTGCTGTTCTCTCCATCATCATCATTGTGATCTGGTTCCTTTTCTCTTGAATCACCTCTGCTCTGCAGGAAATCAGTGAGCTGTTCTGGTAGTAGTGGGCAAATTACCTGTAGATCTCTGCATAGATCAGTACTTGATCTCTATCTTGGATAAGTTTCCATATGCCATCCTGGCTGCTGTCTTGGATAGTTGATGAAGGGATCCCACCGCTACCACCAGTTTGTGAAGATATGCTTTCTTCCGTTGGACTTGATAAGGCTGTTGTGGCCGAACCTACTCAGCAGACCTTTTTTTGATCCCTTCACCAAGACAGCTGATGTCTCTCAAATGCCCTTGCTCAGATGCAGTATTTAAAAATATGAACTCAGACTCCTCATTATAAAAATCAGGACCTGCTTTAATTGCTATTGTAATTCATAACAAGTTCCATAAGTATATATTTAAACTTGAACTGATAACATTCTGTAATAGTTTGTGCGATTCTGTATTTTGTATAAATTGCTATTACAGTCATTGACAATGTTTCTTCTGCAAGGTATCATAACATCCACTTCATTATGTTCTCTAGGAATGCTGACATATACAAATATCTTCGATATAGGTTTCCTCCCCTTTTATTAGGGGGCATACTCAGACACTTTGGTTTCCTCCCCTTTTATTAGGAGCATACGCACACTTCATATGTCTTCAAGCTATGTTACCTCCCTTTTCTTTAGGAACATACACATACTTTATATCTACCAACTGACTCATTACATAACTGAATCTATCTGGCAGTTACTGAATGACATCACAACATTTTACATTTTTTAACTGTTAATAAACCAAACATGCAACATAACATACATTAATTAACATACACAGGTTAATCAAAATAACACAACATATTACATAACTCTAAAACAAACTATAAAATTACTGAACCCGAAGAGTGGTAAGGAGGATCTTGACAATGGAGATAGAATCTGCTAAGAGACGTGTGATTCTTTTATTTATTAGGATATAATTTTTTTTTTTTTAAATAGACTTTTATTAGAAGGCAATGCACAATAAAACATTTAAAACAACTGTAGTTAGTCAGTTAAGGTACGCTAACATTCGCAGTACAATAGTTTCCCATCATTAACTGACTAGGCCTTCCATTTTTCCTTTTTTAGTTATTAAGGTAACATGAGTCACAGTTAACATTTCAATTGAAATAACATAACATAAAAAAAAAGAAAAGAAATAATAAAAATAAAAAAAATTAGAGAAGAGAAAAAGAACAACAACGCAAGGTAAAACATCCAGTAAGCACAGATTAAAAAGAGAAAGCTACAAATATCAGGTTTAATAACTAGACCATTACACTGCTATCTTCGCATAAAGTACAGAGCTAATCCAGTGCATCCACCCTTATGAGCCCTCAACACATACCTCGTTAAGACATCCCAATACAACTGACACCCACCTCCATCGCTCCGTCAGTAGATTTCCGGACCCCCCCTCGCCTCCAGCTCCTCCACCAGATCTCCTTTGCCAGAGTGTAAAGATTGTATGATGTGATATACTATCATACTAAGGGAATACTGAATGAAGAAGCCAACCAGGGTTCCCAAATTGCCTGAAATTGGGCAATGTCGTCTAGTATGATATAAGTTAATCGCTCATTTATAAGTAAATGATTGATCTTACTAATCACCTCTGTAAAGTTAAGAGTCTCTTTCTTCCAACTCCTGGCCATGTGTGTCTTAGTAGCTACCGCCATTAATTGATATAGTCTATTCTGCGTTTTAGATAAATCCTCAACTCGAATCCCCAGCAGGCAGGATTCCATCGAGGGCGTAATTGCCTTGTTGAAAAGTGTGGAAGCTAATTGGGCTAATTGCCCCCATATTTTCTGGGCGGATGGACATGACCACCATATGTGTATGTGATCCCCTATGTTTTGGCACCCCCTAAAGCATTTATTGCTTTCTGATGGTTTAAACTTCTGTAATTTGTCAGGTGTACAATAGACTCTATGCAAAACCTTAATGGACGTCTCCAGTAGAGCCGAGTTAAGAGAGCCTCTAGAGAGACTGGAACAGGATTCTGACCATCTACCCCAGTCCCACTCCACCCCAAGATCCCTCTCCCACTGTGTAAAATACCTGGGTTTCTGGATGCTAGTGAAGTTAAGAAAGGTGTCATATAGTGAGCCCAGAATCCCCTTGGTAAGGGGTAGGCTTTTGCATATAATGGACATCCAGGAGGCCCTAGGAAGCCCAAGTTCTCTTGAACTCTTACTGACCCAGCTCCTAATTTTCAGGTAATTATAGAATTCTGTGACAGGTAGGTCGTGGGTTGTACAGAATTGGTCGTACGTCAGCAAGCTATCATTCATAAACCAGTTCCCTACTCGATCTAAGTTTCTAGAAGTCCACCAAAATTTAGATATGTCATTCGAGTCTGCCAAAATTTGTGGGAAAGACATGACTGACATCATCGGGGATAGCCCTGTAGGAAGTAACCGCCTGGATTTAGAATTGGCCCACCCCCATGCACGAAGGGTTTGTGAAATCATAGGATTTGGATGAGTTGTGAATGGGGCTAGTTCTTTTGGGATCCAGATCAGCTTATCCCAACTGTGTGGGAACATTTGCTGATTTTCCATAAAAACCCAGGCTGGATGGTGTGTTCTAGAGTGTGCCCTGGGGAGGTGGGCCAATTGAGCGGCTTTAAGGTAAAGCTTTAAATTTGGGCAAGCAAGTCCACCTCTATTTTTCTGTCTAAACATCACCTGTCTAGAGATACGAGGGCGCTTATTTCCCCATATGAACCTGAACATATTATTCTGAAACCTATCAAGGTCTGTAGGTGAAATTGAGACGGGGATGGTTCGAAATAGATACAGAACTTTGGGTAGAATGCTCATTTTAGCCGCCGCTATGCGACCCGTCCAAGAAATGTTATAGTTCGTCCATCTCTGCATGTCTTCGGTCAAGGACTTGTATATAGGTGGGAAATTAGCCTTATATAGATCAGCTATATTAGAAGTAAGTTTGACTCCTAGATATTTTACATGACGTGCGGGCCAGACAAAATTATAGTCCGATTTGAGAGAGTCAATCTCCGATTGTACCATACCCAACCCCATCGCCTCCGTTTTCCCTATATTTAATTTAAGACCTGAGATATTACTAAATTCGGTTATAGTTGACATAAGAGCTGGGATCGATTGAAGGGGCTTGGTCAAGGTGCAAAGTATATCATCAGCAAAAAGAGAGCATTTAAAGTGCTGGTGGCCCACTGAAATCCCAAATATGCCTGCATGAGATCTAATCGCCTGTGCAAGAGGTTCCATGGCAAGCGCGAACAGCAATGGTGAGAGTGGGCACCCCTGCCTAGTCCCTCTATGAATTTGGATATTTGCCCTGCGCTCTCCTGGCAGCTTTAAGTTGGCAGTTGGGGAGTTATAGTAGCTCCTTAGTAAGTTAATGAAGCGTCCCCTAAATCCAAACTTGTCAAGTATTTTGTATAAATACGGCCATTCAACCGTATCAAAAGCCTTTTCAATGTCCAGAGCTAGAAAACACATTGGGGTATGAGATTTATGTGCTATATACTGAGAATTTAAGACCCTCCTGACATTGTCCCCTGCTTCTCTGAAAGGGATAAACCCCGCCTGATCCTTATGAATTAAGTCTGGTAAAAATTTAGATATACGGTTAGCCATAATTTTGGCTAAGATCTTGACATCTCCATTAATCAGCGAGATAGGACGATAGTTTTTAGTCTCCAGATTATCCCTACCCTCTTTAGGAAATACGACTATGTCAGCCTGATTTAGTTCAGGGGGCATAGATTCCCCATTCAATATGGCATTGAAGAGCAGCGTTAAATAGGGGGTAAGCAGGTGTTCACATTTTTTGTAGTATAGGTTTGTGAGGCCGTCCGGCCCTGGGGATTTACCTAATTTAAGACCTTGTATAGTAGATCTAACCTCCTCGGGAGTAACCTCCGCATTCAAGTCAGCCAGATGGTGATCTAATAACACGGGAAGGTCCTGAGTGCTAAGAAATGAGTGTATGTCTGCCTCACTGCATTGAGACTGGGAGGAGTAAATTTGTTGATAAAAGTTTTGAAATGCCTTTTGAATGTCACTAGGGCTATATGAGATGTGGCCATCAGCCATCCGAATCTGAGTGGTTCTATGTTGTGAAAATTTATTGCTAAGCCTTCTAGCCAGAAGAGAGTCTGGCTTATTTGCCTTCCAATAATAAAGATGCTTTGTCCTTCTCATCGCCTGCTCAGTACGATGTGACAGTATGCCATCTAGCTCTAACCTGGTTTTATCAATTAGCTTACGTCCTGTTGGAGAGGGATTTTGTTGGTTTGATCTCTCCAGTCTCTTTAATGTCGCCGTTAGATCTGCCTCCTTCTGCCTAAGAACTTTTCTCTGGGAGGAGGCCAGCTTAATACAGGTTCCCCTGATATAGGCCTTATGGGTGACCCAAAGCCAGCCGGCTCCGGTCTCAGGGGAGACATTAGTCTCGAAAAAGACCCCTAAGTCTTTGGCTATTGTTTCCCTGCTACTTGGGTTGGATAAGAGGGACTCATTCATTCTCCAAGTATAGGGGAGATTAGGAAATAATTTAATTGATTAAATGTAAATTAATTGTATCATATTTCCATTTACCGGCTATATGGCTTTTAATAGCCAATCTTAGAAATTGCAGCAATTTATATGGCTAGAGAAGATATTCCAAAGAGGCAGGTATCAATATTTGGTTTAATTATCTGTCAACGTTTCTTCCTATCTTTATTTGATTTAACTGGTCAGGTGATTTTGCAAGCTCCATGACATGATCAATAAAACAGGTATCTGTACGCTGCTGTCTAATTTGACCATTGATTGATAATCACAGCAGTTCAGAGTTCTTACTAGAATTAAATTAACATTTCATGTTTTTTTATGCAACATATGAAATGAATGGATAAAGTTTAAAAATTTAGAATATTGCTGAAACAAATATGGCTATGGGTCTAGTTAGGTACTTACCTAGTACTGTATCTACAATATATGACCATTACTGGTAGAGAAAAGGTTAAAAATGCAAACATTCCAACCTGAAGTCGTTATAATTAGGATCACTTTGCTCCTCAGTAATTAGAGCCCCCACTTATTTGTGATCTAAAGCAGTGGTGGGTCTATGTATAAATGTCACACCTCTGTTGAGCGAGGAACATTTAGTAGGCTCTGTGCGTAAATTACTTTGGACATTTAGTTATTGGAGCCAGACATTAATTAAAGTAATTATCTGCAAAGTAATTGAGGTCACCCTAACAAATATTTTATGGAGCATTAGCCACAGCACATGAAGGTTCTATAAACAATATAAAAAAGATCAATAACCTGCCTAGACTGTGGCCTTCACTCTGGGACACAACTGCTTAGTGCCTTTTAATTTCAAGAAATAGAATATACAAATTTTTCCTATTATGTCCAATTCTTCCTTCATTATTTATTTATTAATTGTTTTTCTGAACCTTACATTAGATAAAACACATAACAAAAAGAATGCACCCTGAACCCCAAAGCCTGCACTATTACTTTATTGAGTACAGCTTATATAGGAACCACACTTCGCATAAATTTGATTCATTATTTATATTGCATGCCCTATCCCCTCTGTTCTTACATCTGCTCCCTGGAGATCTGGAAGAATCGAAGAACCTGGACCATAGGTCTGTTGGTTATAGACAGATAGGACTCCCTCAGTAGATAGGGATCCCAACTGTGTAGACGCCGGTTGGAGTACCAAGTAGTGTACTTCAACACTTTTCTGAACCACCTAGCTGGACTGTCCAATGTATTTACATGTGCTACCTCTGAGATGATTGTTAGTCCAAAATACATATTTGGAATAAGCAGTTGATTGGATATCCTGTTGGTGCAGTGTGAGAAGTAGCAATTATATTTGTAAAGCATTTTTGAAAAAGAAAACAATTTACGAAAATGGCATCTCAACAAAAGGAACATTTTAGACCTTTCCAGCTGACTGTATTGGGCCCATAGCTGTACGAGCAGAATTTGAATAATGGATGCCCACTTGAATGCTATGTCAGATATCTCCTTCTTTTCTTTGCTTCAAATCCACCCAAACAGCACATTTTAGAGAAGCCTGTGACCTAAATTTCTACAACCGTCAGCTTTCCAAATAGCTCCTATCTTAACATACAACCAACTCCTGCACTGGCTGAAGGTTCTTTACTAGACCACTGACCATTTCTGACCAAATCTCCTGTTTCACTTTTCGACTCTTCTATAAATTGAAAACTCTCTTGATCTCAACTTGTTTTTCTAACTATGTTCAAATACAATATTATTATTTGTCTTTCTGGAGTACTTGTTATTAGCACTCCAAAAATAAAAAAAACTCTCCCTTTTACAAATAAAGAGGATAATAATAATAATAATAATTCCACTAAAAACAATGGACTAATTCTCGAACTGGTTGGAAATTTAGTCATCATAACCTACAAAAGCTACTGTATATCCTGGCCAGATCTCTCTTTGGTAGTAGATACTGATTTTCAGTCTTATTATACATTTGCAATTACTATATAGAAATAATATACAATAATGCAAAGTCATGGAAAAAATGTTGAGAGGCAACTATTATTTTAACCCTGTAGTTTATCAGATAACATTGGATGAAGCATGTAGCAGTATATTTAGCCTTCATCAAGTGATTTCGACCTCTCGTCTGTACATTAAGTGGATTATCTCTACTGGAGAATTGATTGGTTCCAATGACTGAATTGATGGGTCGTTGATAAAAGCATGTTCTTAGGCCCTATACGGTAGTGATGTACTTACCAGTTACCATGATAACATGGTATACAAGGAGTCCGGATCAGTCACACAGGTAGGAGATTGTCGGCGAAGGCAAAAAGGGTCAAGAGTGGTGTCAGAGTGGCCTACAGGCAGTTTCATGTTCCATATATGTCTTAAAGACTACCAACTAAAATGATGATAATTTACTGCTGACTGACGAAGGCTGAACATTGTAGTATCTCAAACTAAGATTGTAACCATGTAATGTAGATGTTTGTTCTGCCTATGTATATACTTCCTGTGTGAAAAAGAGATGTTGCCAAATTCACTGAAACAGCAGCTATTTGCCCTTAATGTTTGAAATAAATTGTTTTCTAATGCACGGAACGGCAGTCCAATTACAGTTCTAGTATTAAACACCTTCTATTTGTATTTTGGCAACAATATAATATACCATTGCTATGTTTTGACTTATGCAGTCCTTTTTTGGATGAAGGGACTCTGGCACTTGAGTTCAAATAAGGATTTGCTGATGCCTTTTCACCTTGATATCTCAAGGTTTCGTCATTGTGTACCTCAGTGTGATAACCATCCCTACTGACGTGAATAGAAATGAGATACAAAGTAATTTACTTAACCCAAAAAAATGGAGAATGAGGTTTAGCCCACCTACTGTATATCCGCAAACACATCACCAATTGAAAGTAAAACACTTCCCAACATAAAACCGACCATCACATATATAGTTGCCAGCAGCCGGGCTTGCCAAAATCTGTTGGTAACCCAAAGGGGAAACTGCAAGGGCTGTGGTTGCGGCCAGGCAAGGATCGCCAAAGCACCAAAGGCGCTCCTTGCGCTTGTGGAGATGAGCACCATAGGCCCTCATCCCTACGACCCCGCACGACTTTACCATCATACCTACGACCTGCGGGACTACACGTCAACAGAAAACTCAAATACATAATTCCCACTGTGAGACCCGTAGCACTTTGAAAAAATTGCATGAAAAAAAATACGGCCTGTAACACTTACAAAATGAAACCACAAAATAAATACAATAAATCCGAGCCACAAAAAATACGAACTGAACGGCCGAACCGCGCACACCGAAAAACACAAAATGACCACAATAAATAAAAAAAATAAAAAACATCACACACATCAAGGGGGGACTCCCAGGATCTCTGGAAGTGATGTTAAATGTCAATTTAAGTCCAATTTACAGAGTTTATTTAGCCACTCGAAAATCTCTAAGCGAGAGAAAAAATAACCGCCGAAAAAAACAAAAACAAGGCTACACGACCCCTAAACACGCAAAACTCCGCCACACACATACGACTTTTACACAGGACCGTACGAGGTATAAAATACACTATTACGGAGGACGCAAAATCCTCCAGACCCGCCTAGCACATACACAATCATCACCATTTTACACCACTAACTTGCACATACTAACATTCACATTACAGAATGCGGAACTACACAGCTACACAAACGGTTTCCCCTCGCGCATGCAGCCTATTTACACTACACACTTCACACATTGCTGACACTTACACCTCAGGTCACCAACAGTGCAGATCTACATTGTATGCTGCAGGAACATCAAAACAGATTGTTAGCTCTTCAGCATATTGGTTGCTGCATATATTCATTACAAATAGGTAAAGTATATTAATTTATGATTTCATTAATTAATTAATTATCATTACAAAATAGATATACAGAAAACTTTAAAAACCACCACACAATCGCAATAAACTCCAAAGGCGTTCACTGCACGCCTCAGAAGCAGCACTAACGGTACATCACAGGAGCAAAACTACACCAGGGGAGACACTCGCAATGAGCGCCAAAAGGCCATCACCATGGACCTTGCAATCAGCGCCAAACGAACTTGAAGAACCAAAAAAACACCAACCCAGAGGCTCGCAATCAGTGCCGAAGGTACTCACACAACCAAAACACTTACTTTGTGTGCCAAACAGCATTCCTTGACTTACTATTCAATTGCCATAATTTTTTGACGGGCAATTCACTAGTTACATATAATAGTTGGGGCTCTGCGACTTTGTTGGTAACGCTCAGGAATGTTACAACTTGCACATGCACAATGCGCGCCTTAGGCTACAATGAGCACAAAAGGCGCTCATTGCAGGGCTCGCAATGGGACTTAGGTGGTGCAATGAGCGCCTAAGGCTCTCATTATCGGCCTCACATGCAAGACTTTAAAAATGACAGGGGCTGCAATGAGCACCGAAAGCGCTGATTGCAGAGCATGCGAGGAGCGCCAAAGGTGCTCATCGCGAGCCACGCAATTCTTACAGACAGCCTACACATGGGCACAAAAGGCGCTTATGTCAATGGCATATTTGGTGTTTTTCGTCGATCGAAAATCGGCTAAGCGAGGAAAAAAATGGTGGCCAAAAAACTTAAAAATTCTCAAAAAGAGGCAGAAGCCATTAACACTTACCCAAACAATGGCAGGCACGCGGGTCTTAGAAAATACACGACGCCAAAGCCAGTAACACTTACACGAACAACGCCAGGCACGCGGGACTTTGAAAATAAAACCAACGGAAGTCAGCGCACGCCATGCAAAGATTCAGTAGAGACACAGAGGAGAAAGACACAGGGAAGGGACAGGAGGGGAGACGGTGGAAAGAGACACATGGCTGAGAGACGGACGAAAAGAGACACGGGGGGTATAAGGAAAAACAAAAGACACAGGGCAGGGAGAGAGGGGGAAACAAACACAGGGGGCAGAGACTGGGGAGAGGCTTGCAATGAATCATTGAGAACCACGAAAGTTGCAGGTTGCCAAGGCCTGCAATGAGTGGCCCGTCCAGTAGACAAGGAGAGAGGCTTGCAATGAGCACCCAAAGGCGCCCTTCGCTGGGCTTCGCTATGAGCGCCAACGGTGATCATTGCGAAGCACGAAAGTTGTGGGTTGCCAAGGCCCGCACAGTAGACGGGGGGAGAGGCTTGCAATGAGGTCCGTACAGTAGACAGGGGGAGGCTTGCAATAACCCCCTTCGGCGCTCATTGCAAGACACCCGTTGAGCACCGAAGGCACTCAGCGAAGGGCTCGCAATGAGCTCCGAAGGTGCTCAGATTGTGTGGCAAACAGCATTGTCAGGCTTTAAAGTTTATTCCCGTCATTTTTGACGGGCAGTTTCCTAGTTTACATATAACAACAGCATACCCAGACACATAGGCATATAATAAACTAGGAAATAACATATAATATACTAGGAAATAACATTTTAAGCATGGCAATGCTGTTTGCCACATAATGTGAGCACCTTCGGCACTCATCTGCGTCCTCCCTTGTGTCTCATTTCCCCCCTCCTCTTCCTCCCTTGTGTCTCCTCTCCCTCCCTTGAGAGGAGAAAGATTGTATGGGATCTTGACCTTGACTATAGCAACACAAATATCTGTGGCAAACTGCTGTATTGAAACATTGGTGCATGGGAAAGAGAGAAGAGGCTGCAGGCAGGTATATTGAGCTGTGTGAGTTGGTGGTCTATGAAAGAAGCAGATTAGGACCTAGGAGGACATGACCACTACATGGTGCGTGTGTGTGTGCTCACACCATGTGAAGCAGCTCATACACACAAAGTATATGTTAACTAAAACAACATAACAAGTAATTACAGGTACTACTCCACCATTCAAAATGTTCTAGCCCATTACAAATACCACCATAAGCCCCTTTGATTCAGGCACAAATACCCTTTTTTGATATAAGAACAATGAGTAAATGAGTAAGAGACTGAAAGAGATGGGAATAAAAGGAATTGGAAGAGGAGAGATTTTCTAAGTCTAAAAAATAGTATTTGTTCAGCTTATAATAAAATAAAAATGTCAAAGCTCACTATGGTTTTACATTTACTACAATTATTATAAATACTATATTATATTATAGCGTATTGTACACGGATAGATTATAACCTGTGATTAATAGGTCTCCCCTTTATAAAGGACCAGAGAAATAGTTTAAAAAATCTGTACAAAGTATTTTTGACATAATTTATCAGTTGGCAATGTGTTGAAAAAATGGTATAAAAAATCAAGAAATGTAAATGCTAAGTTCAGATAATACGCAGTTGTTTGGGTGAGAATTTCCCCTAGCCTTGGCGTCCCTTGTATATAGAAAGTGGTAATATACATTGCTAAGATGCACATGACCCTGAATTTTAACAGAAATAGAAAACATTTTCTTGATGATGCAATCAGTATAGAGAGCCTGAAAATGATTTTTTAGACTATAACAAACAAAAAATGCATTGAACTGGGTGTAATACAGTGGTATACAAGGTATAGTTTTATATAATTTGCACTATTGTAGAGTTTATAATAAATGCACATTTTTAAATTCCAAATAGTCTGTTTTATAATTCAGCTTTTCATTTTGTTTGCACCGGCAGAGACAGGGTTTTGGGTCAATCAATATGGTTTGAGGACTTTCCAACTTCTCTCTTTCATTGAGCTGTACTGTACAATGTTGCTGTCACTTGCTTTTGATATTCATTCACAGAATTACTCTATCTACTATGGAAGATATTTGTGACCTTCCCTAGAAGACTGAGTTGCTGACCTCAAAGTCAGTTTCCTGGAATTCTGGTAATTGTGTTTTTTTAGCTTTGGTTAATAACACTGATATAACTCACAACATGCTATGTAGTGATAACAAGTTATTTAATGAGCAGCACCATTTAAGTAGGGAAGAAGCATACCGGTAGTTATTTTTATAGTGGTGATCCAACCATTGACGAATAGTTTTAGTTTTGTATACACTCCTATAGGACTACACCTGTGACCGACTCTGCCAAATGGTTTATCTTACCCCTCTAAATACACCATACCCTCCCAAATACAAGAAAGACACAGGACAGTGGGGTGAGGAAAGGAAAAATTATTTGACCCAACCAGTTGTATTTTATCTAAATGTTGCACCAATAAGAGAAATTATACTTTACCATTTGATTTCTACAGATCTGCACTTTTGTTTAAAAAAAACCCAACAACAATCTTTGAGGAGCTCTGCTTTGGAACTGGAAGTTCTCAACAAGACCGTAGTCCTAGGATTTGCATTATTCACAAGCAGATTCCAGTAATGGGGCGCTGAGATTACACAAGATAATATTTTTCTGAATTTGGCAATAGACATTAATGGTTTTAAGCAATAACTACAGCATTCATCTGAAATGTTTGGTTTGGCAAATGTCCCGTTTTATTAAAGATAATTAACTGTTCATCCAAATAGTAGAATTCTCAGGCCCATTTGATCCAGGGTTAAAGAGATAAACTTCCTTAAATGCAAAGTGCTGTTTAACCATGCTGCTCTAAATCAGCCAACCATCAAGTGAAAATAATATTTTGACCACAAAAGTCCCACATTAGATAGAGGGTGAACAGCTTGTGTAAAAAGTGTTTTAATTTTTAAAATTGATGCTGAATTCATGGAGTTCTGATCAATAGAAGTCAAGCTTTTTCAGTGTGTTGTCTCTGCCTGAATGAGTAATGATTAATTAATAATTTGTACACACAGACCTAATGAATATTAATTAGAATCCGATGTAGAGGGTTTGAATCTCTGTGTGCCCGCTTCCTCTCTCTGTGCACCCCCTCTGTGCATGCTCTCTCTCTCTCTCTCTCTGTGAGCCCTCTGTCTCCCTCTGCACGGTCTCTCTCTCTCTGTAGGACCTCTCTTTGTGTGTGCCCTCTCTTTGCGTGTGTGCTCTCTCTCTTTCTGTGCCCTCTGACTCTCTCTCTGTGCCAGTAGCGTAGGAAGGGGGTACGTGGGGGCGGATCGCCTCGGGTGTCACCTATTTGGGGGTGGCAAAAAATGCCCCCTCCTGCCTCCCACTGCACATTCCCCTTCCCTGGTCCCCTGCTCCGGCTCTCTGCTTGTGTCTGCCGGCAGGGGGAGGAGCCAGCAGAGGGAAGAGCAAGCAGACTGGCAGCGGAGCAGGAGCAGAAGGTAAGAGAGAGGGGAGAGGCATGGAGGGGGAGAGGGAGTCATGGGAGGAGAGAAAAGATATAGAGGGAGAGGCATGGGGGGGAGAGAAGACATGGAGGGAGGGAGAGAAATGGGGAGGGAGAGGCATGGGGAAGAGATGCAAAGGGGAAAAGGGAGACACATGGAGGGAGAAAAGGAAGGGGGAGACATGGAGGGAGAGGGGGAAACATGGGGGGAGAGAAGGAGATATGGAGGGAGGGAGATGTCCCGTGTTATGGGGGAGGGAGAGGCATGGGGGAGGGATAGGCATGGGGGAGAGAAGGAGACATGGACGGTGAGGCATGGGGAAGTGAGGCAAAGGGGAAAAGGGGGACACATGGAGGAAGAAAGGGAAGGGGAGACATGGAGGGAGAGGGGGAAACATGGGGGGAGAGAAGGAGACATGGAGGGAGGGAGAGGCATGGGGAGAGAAGGAGACTTGGAGGGAGGGAGAGGCACGGGCAGAGAGGCAAAGAGGAAAAAGGGAGACACATGGAGGGAGAAAGAAAAGGGGCAGGCATGGAGGGACAGGGAGAAACATGGGTGAGATATGGGGGAGAGAAGGAGACATGGAGGGAGGGAGATGTATTGGGGGAGGGAGAGGCATGGGGAAGAGAAGGAGACATGGAGGGAGAGGCAAGGGGAAGAGAGGCAAAGGGGGAAAGGGAGACACAAGGAGGGAGAAAGGGAAGGGGGAGACATGGAGGAAGAGTGGGAAACATTGGAGGAGAGGGAAGCATGGGGAGAGGGTAGACATGGGGGGAGAGAAGGAGACATAGAGGGAGGGAGAGGCATGGGGGAGAGAAGGAGACTTGGAGGGAGGGAGAGGCATGGGGAAGAGAGGCAAAGAGGAAAAAGGAAGACACATGGAGGGAGAAAGAAAAGGAGGAGACATGGAGGGACAGAGAGAAACATGGAGGAGAGGGGAGTATGGGGGAGAGGGGGAGACATGGGGGGGAGAGAAGAAGACATGGCGGGAGAGAGAGGCATGGGGTCGAGAAGGAGACATGGGGGAGAGAGGGACACATGGGGGGAGATAAGGAGACATGGAGGGAGAGGCATGGGGGTGGGAGAGGCATGGGGGGAGAGAAGGAGACTGTGAGATAGGGAGAGGCATCGGAAAGAGAGGCAAAGAGGAAAAAGGGAGACACATGGAGGGAGAAAGAAAAGGGGGAGACATGGAGGGAGAGGGGGAAACATGGGGGGAGAGAAGGAGACATGGAGGGAGGGAGAGGCATGGGGAAGAGAGGCAAAGGGAAAAAGGGAGACACATGGAGGGAGAAAGGGAAGGGGAGACATGGAGGGAGAGGCGGAAACATGGGGGAGAGGGGAGACATGGGGGGAGAGGGGGAGACATGGGGAAGAGGGAGACATGGATGTAAAGGGAGAGGCATAGGGGATAGATGCAAGGGGAAAGAGGAAGACACAGGGGGAGACATGGGGAGAGGGAGAAAGGAAAGGGGGTGACACATGGGGAGGCATGAAGAGAAAGGGGGAAACATGGAGGAGAGGAGGCATGGGGAGAACGGGAGAGATGGGGAGAGGAAGAGGCATGGGGGAAAGAGGGAGACACATGGAGGGAGTGAGAGGCAAGGGGAGACATGGAGGTAGAGTAGGAGACATGGGTGAGAGGGATGTACAGGGGAGAGGAGAGGAATGGGGTAGAGAGGCAAGGAGAAAGAGGGAGACACATGGAGAGAGAGGCATGAGGGGAGAATGAGATGAAGAGAGAGGGAGAGAAAGAGGGGGAACGAAAGACAGAGAGAGTGATAGAATGAGAGGGTGAATAGAGAGGGGAGAAAGGGGGTGAGAGACAGGGAGAGAGGGGATAGAAAGAGAATGCAGAGAGAGAGAGCGAGGGGAGAGAGAGGGGGAAGGAGTGGGGGGAGAGAAAATGAGGGGGAGAAGAAAGAGAGCACGAAAGAGAGGGATAAAATGAGAGGGGGAAGAGCAAAAGGGGTTGGGAGAGAGGGGAGAAGAGAGAAAGAAAGGGGAGAGAGAATGAGAGAGAAGGGAGGGGAATAGAGTGAGAGACATGGAGAGAAAGGGAGAGAAAGAGAGGGGAGATATAGAGAAGGGGGAGTGTGAACGAGAAGGCCATATATATATATATATATATATATATATATATATATATACACATATATTTAAATATGTATATATATATGCTTGCACTTGGGGAGGAGCGGCAAACTCAGGGATAGCCCTGGGCGGCAAAAGTTCTAGCTACGCCACTGCTCTGTGCCCTCTGTCTCTCTATGTGCCCTCTCTCAGCACTCTGTGTGCTCTTTGTTCCTCTTGCCCTTCCCTTTTTCTCCCTCCCTATCTCTCGCTCCCTCCCTCCCTCTCCGCTCTCTCTCCCTTCCTTTCTCTCTCTCTCCCTTCCTCTCTCCTTCCATCTTCCTCTGTCTCCCTCACTGCCATTTGCGCAGCTCTGCCCCCCAAACCCCACGCCACGCATGCGCAGATACAGCGCTATTCCCCGCTTTTCAGGGCAATCAGCTTGTGAGTAACACCTGCGCAGAGCGCATCTCGTAGGCATCACTTACAACTGATAACTATTATAGTGGATATACAGCATATACGGTTTAAAAGCAATAATTAAAAAGCATCAAATAAAATACTTACCGCTTTTTCCTCTTGATTTTGACTGCTCTGCATGATGAGCAGAACAGTGCCCATGAACTTAGAGCCCCTTCATAGTTATGTTCACAGCAACTGCAAATAACAATGACACTTACCAGAGAATCCCTGCGAGTTTGATAATTGCAGTTTTACGCCTGAAAACATTAAACAGAACTACACACAGCTAAAAAAATAGATATAATTGTCAGCCCCCCCCCCCTTCTAGCCCACCCCCATACAGACATACTCCGTTCATTGATTTATATTGTTCAAAGAAACCGCTCTACAAGAAAAAAGCACAACTCTCAGACGACGTGTAAACTGGAGCGCACAAGCAAACCATCTATCACAGCAAAGACGTAAACTCGTTACATGGCACTGCAAATGTTTTCATTACAAGGACACTGAATTATCACATCTTCTCCAATGTCTTTACAAGGGCACAGGGGGCCAAGCCGTCTAGTCAGTCTCATTTTAAAGTGTGACTTTATAATGCAACTAGGGACTTGCCCGTCAAACAATGACGGTCAATAAAATTGTAAGGCTGGGAATGCTGTTTGATACACAATGTAAACCGTTTTATACTGTGAGGACCTTCAGCGCTCGTTGCGAGGCTTGCGCTGAGCACCTTCGGCGCTCATCGCATGCCTTGCAATAAGAGCCTTCGGCACTCATTGCGAGCCTCTCCTGTCGTGTACTTTTGGTCCTCTGACCACTTTCATGAGTCATGATAAAGAGAGATATATATTTCTGTGTATATGTAGTTAAGTAATAATTAATGATTTATTCAATAAATTAATGTACTTTAATTATTTATAATTGATATATGCAGCGAGCAATAGGCTGAAAAGCTAACAATCTGTTTGTATTTTGCGTCTGCATATAATATACATTGTGAGTGTTGCTTATAAAGTGTAATGAATGTTTGAAAGCCGTTGGTTTATTGTATAAAGCGGCA
The DNA here is from genome assembly GCA_027410445.1 of Discoglossus pictus. NCBI lineage: Eukaryota > Metazoa > Chordata > Amphibia > Anura > Alytidae > Discoglossus > Discoglossus pictus. Next base: position 218,887,835 of record CM050169.1, on the reverse strand, counting down.
TTGTATTGCTGTAATGTTATTAATGTGTTGCGCGTCTCGTGAGCATTTTACGGCTTTTGTAATAGTGTATTTTGTATGTAGTAGTTAGATGTGTAAAGTGCTACGCGTTTGGCATTGTTTTGCGTGGTCCGTGGTCGTGTAGCCTCGTTTTCATTTTTTCTGGCGTCCATTTTTTTCCTTGCTTAGGCGATTTTCTAGTGACGAAAATGGTATAAATCAAGTTAAGTTCGCGTCCCACCTCACTCCCAGATGTCCAGGCTGTTGCCCCGTGCTGTCTGTGATGTTTTTTGTAATTTTGGGGGGTATATTTATTGTGTTTTTATTGTTTTTTCATTTTTGTCGTTCGGACGTTAATCTCATAATTTTTTGCGTGTCATATCTTTTTTTTTCTAAGTCCCGCGTTTCGTATTTATTTTTTTCTAAGTCCCACTTTTTGTTATTTTTTTTTTCTAAGTACCGGGTTTGTCAGCCGCTTGCACGCCAAGGCGATCCTGCGTTTAGGAAGTGTTTTTCGGCTAAGTCCTGCGTGTTTGTGCTGATAGTTGTAGTGTGTTGTAGTGGCTTAACGGCACGCTATGCGAGGCTCGCAGGCGATGAGCGCCTTTGGAGCTCATCGTCCAAGTGCTACGCGTTAAAAGCTCACCTCACTTTGTGAGGCTCGCAGCACTGAGCTGCTTCCGCCCTTTTCGGCTAAGTGCTACGCGTTATCGGCTCGTCTCGCTTTGCAAGGCTCGCACCAATGAGCGCCTTCGGCTTTGCGAGGCTTGCAAGCGATGAGCGCCAGCAGTCAGGACTGGATCACTATCTAGTAAGTACAGGGTGATACATAGCTAGGGACAACAGTCAGGACCGGATCACTATCTAGTAAGTACAGGGTGATACATAGCTAAGGACAGCAGTCAGGACCGGATCACTATCTAGTAAGTACAGGGTGATACATAACTAGGGACAGCAGTCAGGACCGGATCACTATCTAGTAAGTACAGGGTGATACATAGCTAGGGACAGCAGTCAGGACCCGATCACTATCTAGTAAGGACAGGGTGATACATAACTAGGGACAGCAGTCAGGACCGGATCACTATCTAGTAAGTACAGGGTGATACATGGCTAGGGCCAGACGTCAGGACCGGATCACTATCTAGTAAGTACAGGGTGATACATGGCTAGGGCCAGACGTCAGGACCGGATCACTATCTAGTAAGTACAGGGTGATACATGGCTAGGGCCAGACGTCAGGACTGGATCACTATCTAGTAAGTACAGGGTGATACATAGCTAGGGTCATATGATTTATGAGAGTTACCATTGGGCGGTAAGGAAATGTTAGCATCAAAAGTAGGTGGTAGGTATTAAAAGGCTGAAGACCACTGCTCTAAAAGGGCTAATCATACTGTACTGCTGGAGATTCAGTGCAAACATGATACAAGTCAGAGTGGGATAGTGCTAAATTAAAGGGGAGAGGTAGATCAAGAGGTGAAGTGTTTTGATGAGCAAATAGACTGTGCTGTAGGAGATGGGCAAACCAAAGAATAAGATGGGAACTGCACAGCAAGCTGCTGAGAGTTACAGCTTTAAAATAAATTTTAGATGCAATTATTCTTCACTGCAGGCTTCCATTTTCTTTACAAGGCTGTTTTTCCCACCTTATTGCAAACTAAGTAGCTTTGCACAGATGCTATGGAGAGCACTGACAGGTATAGCTGCCACATTCCCAATGTGCAGACAGAAGATTCATCACTGCATTCAAAACCTCCTCCCAAGTCAGGAAGTGGATCACTAGAAACCAAAATGGTGTAGTCCACAGCATCTAAAAGTAATAAATTATGCTGTATTTTGACATTCTACAAACATACATTTGCAGTTATTTTCATGTATGTTAATGTGAGAGTGAACCATAATAATATTTTAGATGTCGGGACTTTAAGTTCAGGAACAGAACACGAGGCCAGGTCACTAGCAAAGGTCCTGCTATAATCATATCTATCTCTGCAACATGGACCATATGTACTAAATGGTGAAGTGTAGGAGAAATCCTGGAGATGTCAGATCTTAGTACATTTTCCTCCTATAATAACTTGACACTGGAGAGACTGAGGAGTTATTCCAACAGCACACTTTAGTGCATCTGGCCCAATATGTCTTGGGACACATGGGTTACTTTCACTAAGATACGTGCTTTCTCACCAGTTGGAACATGTTTAAATCCCTATGTTCAGACACAGGGACTCAGGGTTTTAACTTTGAGAATCATGGATCCAGAAGAAATCTCAGTGGCCATAAATGGCTAAATTCCAGATTTAGCCTGATTACTCTCTATAGGGAGTTCTATAAGTTGTGGTCTTGCAGTTAAGCCATTGCTGTGGTATTTACAGTAAAGAGCACATTAGAGTATACCAACACAACAGGATATAAAGCTTTCCCTAATATGGCACATGTAGCTCAATAACAGTTACTGAGGCATTGATTATTCCACACAGTATCATATAGGGATATCCTCAAATACTTGCCTATTGGGGTGCTCTGATGATCAAGGTTTGGAACTACTAATCTAAAGTCTGGTTATAATGTAAAGTCTGTCAATGTACTTACCTCTTCCCAGAGTATGGTGGCTTTCTCATCAGGAGATGACACTAATGAAATATACACTTCAGCTCAGTTTAGTAAATTCCTTCAGTATGAAAGCAGCATTTTATATAAGCATTACCATTAAGGAAAAGTATGAACATCTCATCTTACTGGCTACATGTTACATATATTTATTCCTTATATAAGTTACCAGCCTCTTCTATGATTGTGTCTGTGTTTCTAGCACTTAGGTGGAAGAACACAATACAAGAAGCTGTAATATTTTTTCCAAGTTTTACTATATCAGCTACTAATACAAAATCAATCCCAGGCCTAGCTTCAATGAAGCACTACCTTAACTGATAGACAATTGTCCTCACTAATCAGCTCAAATTCAGCTAAACCTGGGTGGAGAAAAACAAACAGACCACTAGTTTGTTAATCACTGGCCTGTGTCTCTCTTAAGAAATCCAGGTTTCTACTCCGCTCCAAACAATCATAAACTGCAAGATGGTGTTTTTTTCCTGGCTTCAAGCAGACTGCACACAACCCTTAGTGTGTCTCTTTTTCCAAGTCAGAAAATCTGCAAACACTCAGCAGCCAGGACATCCAGAGTCCAGGAGAAGTCTTAAATCAAGTCTTTCCAGGTGTAACTAAGAAACTGCTCAGGAAAGTTAACTCTGTCACTCTTCCTGGGGGAAGAAAGCTTTGCAATGCCTATGGGTCACATAAATCCCAGTACAACTCTGTCCCAATATGTAAATATTTATACAGAGAAATATATGAAACACATAAATGACACTGGGTCAGACCATTTTGAAATTTCCACAACCCTAATTTTTTTCTCACTTTTCAAAGAATAAAATAGGAACAGAAGATTATTTTCGTATTGGTGAGAAAGCTCCTACAGAGACCGCGTCACCCCCAAAATCAAGTTGCTTTACAAGCTTATTCTCAGAGAATGAAAATCTGGCTATACGTTGAATTAACTATTTATATAGTGGATCATTCCCAAGAAAACCTGTATTTGTTTGTATTCAAATAGGTGACTCCTGAATATTATTTAGCTGATTTGATCTACTAATAATAATCACAGTCTGTTTGTCCCTGTGATGTCTAAAACAATGACTCACAATGTTGTCATCCAGCCAGTACCACTTCCTTGTCAACTATTTGAGCAGCAAGTGAGCTGCACAGTACCTGCAAAAACAATGCTGTATTACTCAGGGGTGAACTACTGTAGAGAAAAAGGGCTAGTGCAATGCATAGTAGGTTTCCATGTTCTTTAAGCGTATACTAACTTCCTTTGGCGTGACAATGTACCTTTATCTTTGTGCACATAGTCCAATATTTTCCAATATTATTGGGCACTCTAAGTTGAGAAGGAATTAAATAACTGCCGTGTTGAGACTTCACAAGCCTATGTGCCATTTCCTGTTATCATTTCTCTGACCTCCTTATACATTGTATAAATCCCTCACATTACCACATTACGGACATATTCACTATTAGTGCTCATTTTCAAATATTTGCAGAATGGAGATGCTTTTCATCTGTTATGTATTAAGTGGATTTATTTATTGCAACTGTAAAGTAATAAAAGGAAAAAAGGTTTTTAGAAACCAAAAACTAAATATATAAATAAATACCATAGCCTTTAAATCTATAACTTTTTTATGAGATTATTTTTCCCGGTTAGTCCTTCTAACCCTGTAAAATAATGAGGGGTTATAATAGTCCCAATGAAAGCACTGGCAGTTTTAACTATCATCTTTCCAGTGTGCAGGTATAAGCTTCCTCCACATTCATCAAGTGTTCTCCCATCTGTAGAATTATATTAGCAGAAACCAAAATGGTAGATACTGCTGCAGAATAATTGTATAAAATGGGTAATAATTAAAATATTATATTTTACTTTCTAAAAAAAATATTTGACTATTATCAATTTTTTTTTAAAATAATATATTTTAAGATACAATGTATTATGTATGATAATTTTCGTTGGGATTTTTAGGGGGTGTCGACATTGATAGAAAACAGTTTGCAAATGCAAGAAATTCAGCAAACTTTAGTGTAACTGTTTAAATGTTTATTTTGTTATTATTTCATGCAAACACATTTTTTCATACACTACTAATTCTCCTCTATCAGATGCATTCATAACCCAGCTCACTTAACTGTAATCTGTGTATCTCCCAATTCGGAGTGGCAATTTCTGCGGCTTGTTTGGTGCTGCCGCGCTTCCCTGTGACATCATCAGATTATTGTAATCATCATCATTATTGTAATATACACATACTACTATTCTATGACAGAGGATTACATACTCGACTAGTTAGTATCTCTGTAGCTACATAGACTTTCATGTGCAACTAATTGTGTGTATAACCACTGTAATAGATGATACATACTGTCATATTTGTGTACTACTTATGTTATCCAACTGTATTCTACATATTGAAGGGACATATGTTTCATGTTAACAATTGGATTCATATCAAAATATAAAATAAGCGACACAATAAGAGGTGGATGTGGATGTTTTATAATTTGTATTCGCCGTATTTTTAATTTTAAAACAATGCCTTAATAAAATTATGTAATTTTGTCATTTTTTTTTGTCTATAATTCATATCTCTAAAGAGGAGTGGATTGCCAAAAAATTAAGTCTATGAAGTCTACTACACTTATACAGCAATCAACTTAGAAATAACAAATATTATTATTTTTTGATACTTTAAAAATTGTACAACAGATAAGCTATGTGTCTCCTCTAAGGTATTTTCCTAAAAAGTTGTTTTCTCAAACCGAGTATGACACCTAACCTTGATAGAGAATGGGAGGAAATATTAGGAGATCAACTGATGCCATGTAGGTTCCAATGGTATAAAGACCTTCTGTTGAAGTGCAAGTATAAGGTCGGGGGTAGAAACTTAGAGTTGTGTCATCAGCATAGACATGGTCTTTGAAACCAAAGGATTTCATAAGTTCAGCAAGAGACAGAGTGTAGGGACCCAAGACAAATCTCTGAGGGAACAGAAAGAACGGAGAAAGAGAGAGTGAAAGTGAGCTAGGATGAGATCCAAGCCAGAGTACTGTGAGTCTTTATCTTTGAGCAATTATTTAGATAATCTCAAAGACATCTCAATGGTCACAGCTATGGTAGAAGTGAATGCCATACTTATAAATAGGTATAATTCTATTTGTGTAATGAAAAAGATTAAAATAGTTTTGATTAATCAACCTTGAATGTTGCCAAATTTAGGTATGATTATTCTTCAACTCTTAGAAGCCTCTGTCATTATTATTTATTTCTGTCTAATATAGCAACATTCATAGTCAACTACCTAACATTTAGATTTGTTTAATTACTACATGGTGCAAATATCTTCATTTATCGGTAAAGTTTTAATTTCTGTCATAAATGTCTGCATTAAACCTTTAAGTTGCAAAACAAAACAAATTATTATTTTATGTACAAAAATGCATTAAATAGTTTCTCACTTTAAATGTATAAAAATATAAATATAGATATAAGGTCGTAAAGTCCTGCGGCTCGAATTTGTGGATGCTAACTCCGTAAATGTTGTGGTTGACGTGGGAGCCTCCACCACCACAAATGCGCCCCCTCGCTTTGCGAGGGTCCGCATTTGCGGGCCTAAAGTCCACAGTTGCTGGCAAGGAGCGCCTTTGGCGCTACGTGAGCCTGCATCGTTAGCAACGACCCGCTTGCTCACAACTATATATGTGATATATATATATATATTTTATTAGTATTTTTTATCCCCAAGATTGAGCCCTCCCTAAACCTCCTCAGTGCCACTCCCAGATTCCCCTGTACCTTTCCCAGCACCTTCCTCAGCCCTCTCCTGTGTAGATTTCATTGAATAGAAAAACTGTTATAGAATATTTCTAAAATCTCTCAGTTGGGTTAATTAAACCCGATCACAAGTGGCTGAAAGTGCAAGTTTTACTTTAATATTTCATAATATACAAAAATGAACACATGAGAAAAAAAATGGCATCTCCCTATAAGCAATATGTGTAAATACCAGTTTTATTCCAATTTTAATGTATTTCCCTTTACACTGTGCCTATTAATCTGTATGAATTGTTATTCTGGGAAAGCAACTGCTGTTCTTCTTCCCTTACAAACAGTGGCGGCTGGTGACTTTCCAAGTTGGTGGGGCGGAAGACAGAGACCTGGCCCCTCCCTTTACATTGACGCCACCCAACATTATAACTCCTCCCCTTCACAACATGTTACCCCTATAGGCCCTGTCCACTTACAGACTACACCCATTTGGGTTTTTTCCTGTCACTTTACTTACTTATTATCTTGCTGAGGTTGAGGTGGTTCTGGTTCTGGTCACTATTCTTATGCTGGGAAGTTCCTGCATTTTCTTGATGAGGGTGAAGTGCTGCTGGTTCTGCTTACTTTTCTTATGCTGGGAAGTTCCTCCATTTTGTTGATTTATATGCAATAATTAAATAAAACACAAATGAGTATACATTAGATCAGGACATAAGCCCTCCTCTCTATCCCCTCCTCTTTCTCTCTCCCTTCCTCCTTCTCTCTCTCTATCTGTCCCTTTCTCTCTATCCCTCACTCTCTATATCTATTCCTCTCTCCCTGACGATTCCTTTATCTATCCCTATCAATCCCTCTCTCTATCCCTCTCCTCCCTTTTTCCTCTTTTACTAGTATATAGACTGTGTCTTTAATATTCCTTCAAAGCACTAATCACATTGTTGATTTCATAACTTTGCAGGATTGTATACAGCAGACACTATTTTTGCATCATATATACTGATCAGGTCAGGCCATTGGTACCTTTGTCAAGCTGAGCTCTGCATTCCTTGCAGCAAGCACTGGGTTCAGATCACTCACAACGTGTCCTCCTGTAGACTGAAAACATAGCAAGATAATATTAGAATTTGTAATCCTAAGAGGAGCTTTTCATGCTATAAGAAGGTAGAGAGCTCAGTTTTGTAGAAAAAGCATATCCCAGACATGCACTGGATTTCTATCTCCTATCTATCTATCCCTTTCTGTCTACCCTTATCTCTATCTATCTATCTATCTATCCCTCTACCCTCTCTCATCTATCGATCCTTTGCTCCCTCTCTCTATTCATCTATCTATCTATCTATCTATCTATCTATCTATCTATCCCTCTACCCTCTCTCTATCAATCCCTCTATCTATCTCTCTCTGTCTACCCTTATCTATCTATCTATCCCTCTACCCTCTCTCTATCTATCCTTCTATTATCTATCTCTCTCTCTGTCTACCCTTATCTCTCTCTATCTATCTATCCCTCTCTGTCTACCCTTATCTCTATCTATCCCTCTACCCTCTATCTATCCCTCTATCTATCTCTCTCTCTCTCTGTCTACCCTTATCTCTCTCTCTATCTATCTCTGTCTACCCTTATCTATCTATCTATCCCTCTACCCTCTCTCTATCTATCCTTCTATTATCTATCTCTCTCTGTCCACCCTTATCTCTCTCTATCTCTCTCTCTATTCATCTATCTATCTATCTATCCCTCTACCCTCTCTCTATCAATCCCTCTATCTATCTCTCTCTGTCTACCCTTATCTATCTATCTATCCCTCTACCCTCTCTCTATCTATCCTTCTATTATCTATCTCTCTCTCTCTGTCTACCCTTATCTCTCTCTATCTATCTATCCCTCTCTGTCTACCCTTATCTCTATCTATCCCTCTACCCTCTATCTATCCCTCTATCTCTCTCTCTCTCTCTGTCTACCCTTATCTCTCTCTCTATCTATCTCTGTCTACCCTTATCTATCTATCTATCCCTCTACCCTCTCTCTATCTATCCTTCTATTATCTATCTCTCTCTGTCCACCCTTATCTCTCTCTATCTCTCTCTCTATTCATCTATCTATCTATCTATCTATCTATCTATCCCTCTACCCTCTCTCTATCAATCCCTCTATCTATCTCTCTCTGTCTACCCTTATCTATCTATCTATCCCTCTACCCTCTCTTTATCTATCCTTCTATTATCTATCTCTCTCTCTGTCTACCCTTATCTCTCTCTCTATCTCTCTCTCTCTGTCTACCCTTATCTATCTATCTATCCCTCTACCCTCTCTCTATCTATCCTTCTATTATCTATCTATCTCTGTCCACCCTTATCTCTCTCTATCTATCTATCCCTCTCTGTCTACCCTTATCTCTATCTATCCCTCTACCCTCTATCTATCCTTCTATCTATCTCTATCTCTCTCTGTCTACCCTTATCTCTCTCTATCTATCCATCCCTCTCTGTCTACCCATATATCTATCTATCCCTCTATCTATCCCTCTCTGTCTACCCCATATCTCTATCTATCCCTCTATCTATCTATCCCTCTACCCTCTATCTATCCCTCTATCTATTTATATATCTATCTCTGTCTATCCCTATCTATCTATCTATCTATCTATATATCTATCTTCTACCCCTCCCTCTCTCTATCTTTCCCTCTGCCCCTCTCTTTATCTTTACCTATGAGACTATATATATATATATATATATATATATATATATATATATATATATGTATATATATATATATATATATATATATATATATACATACATTACAGTGTCATACAAACTCTGTTTGGCTTGTATGTGTTCTTGGCTCCTAAGTGTTAACTATTTTTGTCCACCCCTGAGTATACATATAGTTATATGCATATAAAGAAAAACAGAAATTATATATATATATATATATATATGTATATACACACATACAGGAAGTTATATTTACCGTTATACAACATACAAAATACACATATAAAGCATTTTCATAAATAAATACAAGTCATGAGTATTTACATCTATTTACAGCAATACAGAGCTTGCAATATATTTACATACAAATACACACAAAGCAAGCTGTATATACACATATTTACAAACACAACATGCAATATATGCAAATATGTTCACACATAAACACAGTATGCAGTATATATACATATAATTACACACATACTCACAGCCTGCAGTATACCCATATATGTAGATACAACATACAAAATATTCATATATTTACACACAAACACAACAATCAGTATATACATATAAATACACACATACACAAAATGCATTTACACACATATTTGCAGACATACACACACATATACACACATACAACATGCAATATATGAATATATATATATACACACATAAAACAGAGCATGCAATATACATATATTGACAGACATACACACACAGCATGCTGTATACACACATGCCATGCAATATACATATATTGACACACATACACACAGCATGCTGTATACACACATACCATGCAATATATACATACATTTATACATAAACAATCACACCTAGACAGAACTGACAAGTAGCTTCACTGTGAGAGTGACTTGGGATGCTGAGGAGACTAACACAATGTAGTTGTAAGTTCTATGGAATAATAAATAAATAAGAGCCTGCCTTCAATACTTACATTTATTGTGACCACCTCCTGGTATCATGTTGCTCCATGCTGCTCCTTTAACTTCTCCCTCACACACAGCTACGCATGTGTCTATGAGGTAATGTATGTGCTCTGCAGTGCCTCTAGTGGCAGGAATGAGTGGACGTTGCAGTCAGACGCCCCAACAGCTTTTAATCATGCTGCACAGGGAGCTCTGCTGAGCCTCTCTTCCATGTAGCAGAGCCCTATGTAGAGGCTTTGGGCGCCGTCCCAGTAACTCAGTGGCTCCACCTTCACTTCAGGTACCTGACTGCATGACAGCCGCCGTGTAAATGCATTACACAGACAACGTTTTTTTGTTTTAATGTATGTTTTTGGGGGGAGGAAAATGAAAGAGGGAAGGGAAAAAGATAACCACTGTCTGTTAGAATTATAGGAATAAAGAATAAAACAAATGATAGAATAAAATATGCTTTTATGGACTCTAATTAGGGAGGGCGGTTGCCCAGCTGCCCCAATGGACCAGCCGCCCCTGCTTACAAAGAAACCACTTAATGAATTACCAGTGGTGAAAACCAGACAGTAGCCCGGAAAATGAAAAAAGCTGCTAAATAACAGAATTATGGCTTGCTTGAACAACTCTGTGGTTTGAAGGTGGTAATTAACAACCATGAAATAAATTCAATAAAATATTGCTTAAAATATCTTAAAGGCTTAGAGCCCGATTGAGCAATTGTAACTTACAGTAGTCCGTAATGGAGGCCAGAATTTATTTTGCTATTTAATTGGTGTCTTTTTGCGGGATACAAATGGGTTACGGGTACAGCCTTGAAATCCTTGCGGTTGTTATAACCGGAACTTACAGCCCATAAAAGCCTTTGATCTTTTACATCCGCAAGAGTTACAAGCGCTAAAATCGCAAATCGCTATTCAATTGCTACAATTCCCCAAGTCTGCAAATGTTTTCACACCCGTAAACGGCAAATGAAGGAGAAAATCCGACGAGTACAGATAGGACTCTCAAGGGGGTTTAACCCCTGTCCGTAGCACTGTAATTGCAAATAAAAAATCAATACTGTACTATAAATGATGTGGAAAGTGATGTAAGACATTACAATTAATTGCACAACAGTCTCAAGCTCACAAATCGGCAATAAAAAAAATATATATATGTTTCATTTCAGGGTTATAAGGATCTTGGGAATCAATAAGTTAATACATATCTGGCCACCCACATGGACTAAAGCAGTATTGGCATTCATTTTTATTATTTTGTATTTTGCGAGTCCGATCGCGTATCGGACCCTCAAACCCTAATTGATTGACATGTAACATCCATGTTTTACTGAGGATCTCATTTCCTATTGGCTGTTTCTAAATGGGTAGTTACGGCCTTGCTTACTTGATCATGTTCCCACCCTGAAATGCTACATACGAGTGCATGGTTTACGGTTTCGGCTTTCAGCCCCTAACTTGCGGGCTTGTTCAATTGAATGGCACCAGAATTGTAGCAGAGTTCAAGGCCACAGCAAGCCCGCAGACATACGGACTGTATACCGCGAGATGCAGGCTTCAAATTGAAATACGCTCTTAGGCCCCCATTCAATTGCGATTTGGCCAATTGAATAGTGCTCTAAATAAACACATAACATATTTTTTTTAAATAAGTTTTTAGTTAGTGAAAGCCTTGCTTTTGGATAGATGTTTACTAACTAAAAACTTCTTTATGTGCTTATTTAGACCCCTATTCAGTTGGCCAATTTGCAATTGAATGAGGGCCTTAGTGTACATAAAGTATCAACATTTAATTAATTCAGATAATCTTAAAAATCATAACTATGCACAAGTAGTATTTATTGAAGATGAATGGAAATTATATGCGGGTTTAAAAATCTTCAAGTTGCATATCTCATAGGGGAAGTTGTTTATAAACGTATATTCCAGTGGTATTACACAGATATGAATATTGCTGATATTTTTAGATTGCTTTTATCCGTTAATGGTGGACCTGGGTTCGATTCCAAGTCAGGAAAGCAAGAGGTCACACCACCCTTAAGCCGAGAAGGTTGGGCCAGGCCAGTACTGTGGAGACCACCTAGGAATACCAGGAGCTGTATGCTGTGGCCCACTGGAGAAGGAAATGGCAACCCACTCTAGTATCTCTGCCATGAATACCAAGGGATCAGCATGACCATTGACATAAAGATGTTCTGGTGGGTTACGGTCCATGATGTCACTGAACAACACACCAAAAAATTGTCAAAAAAGGAAGGGATTCTGTTTCATGCTTGGTGATCAAGCTTATTGGAAAAAAATCCAGGAATGGATAAACCAAGTCTTTGAAAAACTTATTGTTTTGAACCCAGGAAATGCAATAGAACAGAACCTTGTATCATTTGGTAGCTACTAAATAGATTTTGGCTAAAGACTGGAAAAAAATAATGTTATAATTTGAAAGAGTATAGTTTAAAATAAAATGAGTTTTGGATCAAGAAAAAAATCATTAGTGATATTCAAGATGGAAAAGACCGGTTTCTGGCTTTTTTGATTGAAATGGCAAGATTGTTATGGGAGAGAAAACAGTTCAAACTAGCACTGGAGCACTTCTAGTTAGATTGTGTGATGGCCGTCATGATCGACTGCTTCAGATGGGCTTGAGAAGAACCTAGATCAAACCTACCCGATCGTATTATGGGGTTCGTTGTATATCCCTGATAGCAGGAACAGTAACAAACCAGCATACACCCACCAAAGTGTCCACGTGACCGAAGGAGCAGAGTTACCAACAAGGTAAAAGGTCCAATCAGGTTCAGCAATGATAATCCCAATGGTAAGGATTATTATTCCACAGAATTAAGCATACACATAAATTATACACATAAATTAAATTGACAACTGCTTTATTGATGATGGTATAACATATTCAACATCACATGACCCAATCACATTTAATCTCCAAGCCTTGGTAAACAGTTCTTCACCAATCCAAATAAGCCCACACCCTGGCCACATGGGAGCCCTATCCATCAGATTATGTCATCCTCTCTAACCACCCTATTTGGTCCTGTAGCCTGAGTATGTAAGGTAATTGTTCCTTTGTTCCAGGCTTTCCAGATGGTATCTGATGAGATCAAGAGTGCAGACACTCTGTCTGAAGGTGTACATGACCCTCCATATGTCCCATTGCTTTAGGTATATGTCATTTTAAGAATTATTCCCCAACTACAACTTCCCAAGACCGGGACCTGTCGCAATTTTTTGCTGGAACCCTAGCAAGTGCTAGCAAGAGCAATCTGTGCCATCAGGTATCCCCTAGTCACCAATACTTAGAGCACATTTTAAAGTACAATATCAATGTGCTCTAAGTATTAGGGTTAATATTTTCTTCTTTTTTTTTTTTTTTTCGCCACCATATAGAAAGTAATGAGAAAGGGGAAAAGTCACTTTATTTTTGGAGATCTGATTGCACTTTAAGGGTTTGTTTTAATTGTTAAAAATATTAAAATTTTATAGATAATAGTATAGAGGAAAAGGCACTGTTCTTTTTCTACATACACACGACACAGCACTTTAAAAGTGAATACACTACAATGCACCTTTTTTTACTGTTTTGGAGATTTACACTAAAATAATTGAAATATATAAAGAAGAGAAAAAAAGAAAAGAGAAGATTCTTGTTTAATAAAGCTATGTAAATTACGTGAGGTAGAATACCAAGAGCACAATATTGCAGATAAGAAAATGATAGATAGTGAAGAATACACTAATGCACTTTAAAAATGATTTAGGGGAGAATAAATATACGAGTCATATAATAAGGAGTATAAAATGCACAATTCCCTTCGAATATCATGTCTGAAGGAAAAGAAAGTGATAGAGAATTAAAGGATAGGGAACATGGGGAAGACAAGGAGAACAAGGGGGGGAGGAAGGTTGAGAGGGTTTTTTTTTTTGTAAGGGTAAGAAGGGGTAAGAAGAATAGAGGAAACTGGAGAAGGTTTAAATTAGACAATGAAGTTATTAAATAAGGAAGAAATTCCTAGACTGAACTTATACCACTACCATCGATTGACGCCAACCATTTTAGAACATCGGCAAAAGATACCCTAGTATTAAGACTGTATCGAAGAACTAATACAGTCAAATGGTTTGAACGATTGTATGAATGGGAAGGTGAATGAGAAGTCAAGAGCAAGATGGGAGATATTAGAGAGGAAGATAAAAAGGATAAATAAAATTAGGATAGGTAAATAGATGTCTTTAAAGATATGGGTGGAATCAATTCTCCAATAAAAAGAAGAATCGCTTTCGCAGAATATGCTAAATTAAGTGTCATGTGCTTTCAGGAAACACATAAAAAAAACTATGTTTATTTGCTAAAGAATAGAAGATATACGCATAGTATAGACTCTACATTCAGTAGTAAAGCTAGAGGTGTATCTATACTGTTTAGCAAGGGCCTAGTAGTGAAATATGAGTTTCGGAAAATTTATGACGATGGCCGATATATTATTTGGGTGGGATACATTGATAATAACTTATATACAATAGCTAATATATATGTGCCAACTCAAAAACAAGAGACGTTTATAAGACAAACGTTTAAGCTAGTAAATAGGTTCAAGAAAGGCATGACGATAATATGTGGAGATTTCAATCTTACGTTGGATCCAATGAAGGACAGATCATACAGACCTAATGGAAAAAAAGAGAACCTTGGGACATATGGTTCAAAGAAAATTAGGGAGCTGCTGATAGACATGAATTTATTTGACTTATGGAGAACAAGATTTCCCCCGCAAGAAGATTATACTTGTTTGTCAAAGAGATTTAACACTTATTCGAGAATAGATTACATCTTGGGAGATGGTGCCATCTTAAATAATACAGTGGATATATATATTGTTATAAGTGCTATATCGGACCATGCTCAGCTAGTATTAATACTTAAAACAACTGGAAATGATATAAAAAGAATCAACTGGAAAATAGAATCAATCCTACTAAGAGATAAAATAAAGGTAGATGAGGTTAAACAACTCTTAATAGAATATCTGGATATTAATACAAGATCAGCATCATCGGCATCTATTCTTTGGTGCTCTCTGAAGGCATATACCAGGGGCATATTTATAGCTAAGGCATCGAAATTAAAAAGAGAAAGAGGTAAAACACTTAGGGCCTCATTCAATTGCAATTTGGCCAATTGAATAAGGCTCTAAATAAGCAAATAACATATTTTTTTTAAAGAAGGTTTTAGTTAGTGAAAACCTTGCTTTTGGATAGATGCTTACTAACTAAAAACTTCTTTAAAAAATATATGCTATGTGCTTATTTAGAGCCCTATTCAATTGGCCAAATTGCAATAGAATGAGGGCCTTAGAAATTTATATATTGAATTAGAAGAACAACAAAGACTCAATAAAAAATCTGCAAATGGAGAAACAGGGAAGAGAATTGATATAATTAAACAACAGATAAAAAAGATTGAACAATATAAACTGGACAGATTCATTTAGAAGATGCATGTAAATAAATATGCTAAGGGAGATAAGAATGGCAAATATTTGGCAAACAAAATGAAAAAACAAAGAATATCCAGTTCTATTCAGGAGATAAGAGGAGAGGATGGTACGTTACATCAGCACCCTAAAGAAATAGGGAATATTTTCTATCAGTATTATTCCAAGCTTTATAATTTGGAAATACAAAATGAATTAAATAAACCAGAAGTAAGTGAAATAGAGGAATTTCGTAGTGATATCAACCTCCCCAGAGTCTCGGAAGTAGAACTGGATATTCTAAATAAAAACATAACCGAAAAGGAAGTAGAGGACGTGATACAAAGTAGTATGTATGTTTTGTAAGAAATAATAAAAATAAATAAAAAAAATAAAATAAAAAAAAAGGGTATCCCTTAGTCAGTGGTCCAGGATCGCTCAAGGCTGGGACAAGTTAAATTCAGGGACAAGTTACCTAAAACAGTGGGGTGGAACACTAGCAGATGGCCGACTCTGTAACACTTTACATGGATACTGCCATGATGGTGGTTTTGGGCTGTGGTTAAGCCAGTTATATGAAGGGACAAGTTAGCCTGTTTGTCAGGGCACAATCCTACTGGGGAATCGCACTATGCATCCCCAATATGTGGACACCATGAAGTTACATAGTCAGTAAATTTCCTGGAGGAAAACGGAGGAATAGCACTATGAATCCATGTTAGTCCAGGGCCCATACCAGTCCAATTGTCCCCCTTGATGTCACAATGTCCAACTGGATTCCTCCATTACACCAGTGAACTGGAGCCACCAGCAGAATCCAGCACTTTAGGGTCCAGAGGAATACTGGCCCTTGGTAGTTGAACTGTTACAAGGCAGCCCACACACACGTCTCCTGAATCACTCTTTTTTATTGAAAGACACACACTTACAGTACAGGGAAAAAACAATAAAACATTCTCATACTTTCCTTAGGTAACGGAGCAAATCAAGAGGCCCCCAAGTAGCCCCATTTGGCACTAACTTGGTATCTTAGCACATATAATAAACAATATTGTCCACTACTATTGTACTTATGCCACACTATAGATAGAAAGTAAACCCTACAATTAACTGGAACTGTGGTTTCAGATAGATTGGTAAGAAAAATACAAGCTAATATATATATATATATATATATATATATATATATATATATATATACAAATAAAATGGGAATTTGACTTATAGAAATATATATCTGCTTTATTCAATGGTAGTGTTTGATCATACAAGTTTATGTGCTCTTATGATATATGTAAGATATAGTATTTTTATTATTGATATTTTCTATGAGTTTTCTGTGTTTCTGGTAAAAAAAAACAAATAGAAAAAACATTTTAATTTATAATAAAATCAACCAGGATGACCTAGCACACATTTGAAAAATAGATTATCTAATAAATTATAAAAAAAAGTCTTGAAATGCAGTTTTGAAGCACTGTCAGTACCTCCCTGTGACAAATTCTTAGCAAATGCAGCTATTTACTTAAGGAACAAATTATTTCTGAGAAGAGCGCCATAAATTAATTGATTATTTAATATACTAATCCAAAATTTGAGCAGACAGATGTAACGTTTTTCAGAAGTATTAAATATTAAGTTACTTATCCTTTGAAGGGTTCATTTTTCATGCGTAAAACATGAATTTCTAAATATGGGAGTTTCAAGTTCCTTTCACTGTTCAGGTCCACAAGAATTCAAGACAATTAAGATATATGAGATGTAATAAAAATATATATGTGACTGATGAATGTATACAAATGGTGTAATTATTGATTTGTGAACTTCTCATTGATATGATTACCTTTAACTCATTTTAATTTATGAAGTGAATGTTGACTCACAGCATTAGGGATATGGTAATTAATTTGATAAATGTAAATGCTTTATTTACAACTTATGTATTTCTTGCCCTGTCTGGTGATCCTGAGACAGAAGAAGGTGACATTTCTGAAATATTTTATTTAGATCAAGTCTTGCAGGTGGATTTACAATAACACATTGAGATGATATAAATTACCACAGTAGACAGAGTAGCCAACTCTTCAGACATGAGATCATTGTCAACAAGCTTTGTATGTGTAATCATTGAATCATTTTGCCTATTTGAAAATCGCCTTTCACACAAGTTTGGATTCAACCGAGAATAGTGCTGGTATATTTCATACTGTAGAATAGCAAAAAAATCAGTGAAATTGCATTATCCATAATCAAACTTTTAATCTGATGCTTTCCTTCTCAGGTCTTGGAAATGTCAGATTATTTAAGGAATTTAGAATAATATATTAAAAGGAACGGTCGTCTCGCAGATGATATTATAAAAAGCAATTTAGAACAGAGAGCTGGATGGATTACCTAAGAACTGCAGTAATATTGCTTTGTATAAAATATATATATTTTTAAATATCTGAAAAACAACAGAACCTTTAATATATTCTATATTTTGAATGCTACGGGACTGAAAACGCTGCAGTTGACTTGTTCCCAATCTTGTATTGTTAAAGGAATGTTGGAGATATATTATTTGTTTGTTTTGTTTGTATCCATTTGCGTGTCCTAATTTAGGGATCTCGTGACCTACGGGCGACAACCAGCTTGCCAACTGCTTTTTGCAGTCAACATTTATGAGCCACATCTACCTCAGATACTGTATTTAGAGCTTTCATTGTCTTTTAAAAGCATGTTTCTTTATAATCAACCTCTCCAGCACATGTATTTCTCATTGGCCATCCTTTCAATAATTTGTCCTTCTCCCTTCATCCTTCCTTAATCTCCCCCACATCCACGATCTTCCATCTCTCTATTGCTCCCCAACTCAGTTTTTTCTTTAAGTGTCACATGTTTTTTTGTATTAGTATTTTTTTGTAGTAGTAGTGTATGCACACATTTTTTTTTTTTTTTGCATGGAAAAATCCCCAAATCAACATTTAAACACTTACATTGAAGTCAGAAAAATCTCTTGTAATTTCTGACAGTTGGAAATTAGGGTTAACACCCTCCAAACCCAGGCTAAATTAGCATCAAATATAAAATGATTTCTTTTGACCAATCAGGTTAGCTGAAACATTTGATTTAAACTCTGGGTTTCCTATGTTTGCTGCAAAGCAGCCTGGGATATGTAGTGTATCACTGATATGTGCTATGTACTGCTGCTGACATACAGAAAGGAAGCTTTAGGAGATTGACTGAGCAAGCAACAGCAGGCAAATAGTGGGTTACTATTGCTCCCCTGATGCTGCATGCTGATTGGGTAGAGATCAGGGCTTGTGTAGACACCCCCTGGACGTATCAACATAATCATTAGAGGGATTTTTAGATATTAATAAAAATAAAATGTTTGATGAGGTGTGCTGCATACACACAAAGCTGCATACGGATTGCAGAAATGTTATAATCCAGCTCCCTTAGATATGCCTTTAACTCATAAACATGAAACGCGTTGGTCAAAGTGTAATGGTGTTCTGATTTGATATCCCTACTTGAACACAAAAAGCCTAAAACCATAGATTTGTTGACAAATAAGAATTAAAAGAGTCATCTAGCATTCCCATTCTATCTGCCCAAAAATGTTTTGTGTAATAAACCTTCAGATGGCCTTATACAGAGGAGCTTGAGATTCGTTACTGTGTTTGTCCTTACACCTTCCATAGGAAGTCCTTCCCACTTTTTCCGTAAATTAGGTTTAATTAGTGACTTGTTCATTTTTTTATACACATGCTCAACTACAGGTCTGCAGGTAGTTCAGTAAACACTTCAACAACATCAATAGCTATGTAAAATATGAGCATAAAATAATTTTGTAGAAAATATAAATTTGCGCAGACTCTCCTTGCATGTGAAATGGTGCATTATGTCTACCTACAGCACTTCTGATAGCCTGAGGGAGAGTATCTTTCCATTTATCAGTGAAAGGAGGAATGAGAGAGAATGGGTAGAGAGTCCGTTTCACCGCACAGGGTCAGAAGCAGGCAGTCGCAAGATAAAGTGCAAGCCATGCTCCTTCAGAGTTGTAAATATACACAACCTTCACCAAAGTATCATCTTCTAGGAACCAGCGAAGGCAAATATTAAAAAAAATTAAAGCTACCTTTTCCTAGCCTACTTGTGCTCTCCATTATTTATTTATTTATCTTTTCATTATTTTTTCTATAATATCGTGGCCCTGATAAAGTGCATGCCATGCTCCTTCAGAGTTGTAAATATACGCAACCTTCACCCAAGTATCATCTTCTAGGAACCAGCGAAGGCAAATGTAAAAAAAAAAAATTAAAGCCAGCTTTTCCTAGCCTACTTGTGCTCTCCATTATTTTATTTTTTTTTTCATTATTTTTTCTATAATATCGTGGCCCTGATAAAGTGCAAGCCATGCTCCTTCAGAGTTGTAAATATACGCAACCTTCACCAAAGTATCATCTTCTAGGAACTGGCGAAGGCAAATATAAAAAAAAAAAATGAAAGCTAGCTTTTCCTGGCCTACTTGTGCTCTCCATTATTATTATTTTTTTTCCTTATTTTTTCTGAGAAACTTTGACTTGGGACTTTGATATAATAAATCACTTGTGCATTTTATTTCAAAATCAACACTGTATGTCGTTAACATGATATAAAGAAACAACATGCATTATATATACATGGAGCTCTCAAAAATCCATAAACTAGTTTAAAGATCTATCTATATCAACATTATCTATGGCTTGTTTTCCAAGCCATGAAAGGGTTAGTTATCTGATAGTAATGTTCAGCAATTAAGAGCCTCCTAGTGCGCTCCTCATAACTCGTTAAGATAAAATCTGCCAGATATGATCTTGGGAAACCTAAAACTGGATATACAGATCTCGGATGTGCATTATAGATCTATATGTTTAGCAGTATTACATCTGGGGTCTCTCAACCAACTTATTTCCTCTCTATAATACAATTTCCTCCCAGGATTTTGAAATCTCCAAACATATTCTTCTCTCTGCTCTTTTATTTTCCTGTCTCTTTTGTTCATGATATGAAGGATCCTCTGTAAAAAAAAAAGATCAATATACTATATTATACAATAAAAAAACATACTGAGCCCAAAGTGAATCCAAGAGTTGGTTATATATTACAAAGGGTGTTTGGGAGCCTGGGGTTCACATTTAAGGAGGTATAATTTGCGAATATGACTTTACAGAAAGGGTAGTTTAGATGTGGAATAGCCACCTAATGTGTGGGGACAATTACAGTAGGGAAACTGAGGACTAGGATGTACATAAAGCTATCCTGAGAAGTAAGTATTTTCTTTCAGTTAATAGCAAGTATCTATCAGTTGCCAGGTAAGTATTTATTTATTTACTTATTATTATTATTATTTATTATTATTATTATTTATTTCAATTGTGTGTCCGTGCCTTGGAAACAAGCACTATGTACATTCTGATTATAAGCTCAAAAACAGGGCCCTCCATTCTTTTTATGTTTTTTGCCATGTACTGCGCTACGGAATATGTTGGCGCGATATAAATAAAGATAATAATAATAAAGATAATAATATGTAATGTGTCAACATCGCTGTACAGGGATTAAATACAAGGCAAAAACAATATTAACACATTGCAGACGAGCGCAGGGCCCTGTCTTTGAGCTTAAAATCTAACGTTTATAGTGTTTTCACTAAAGGAGCTACAAAGATTAAAACTTACTTAAAAAGCAATTAGTTATTCAGATTTTAAAAATATCTTTGTTGTTGACTCATTTTCTATAAGTATTTACTGCTAAGTTAAATATATAATACTGTTGTTTGCCCACCATAAATGATGGGATATATATTTTTTCCCCACCCCCTTTCCCTGTATCTCTTCCCCCCTCTCCCTCCCCGGTGTCTCTTTCCTTATTCTCTCCCTCCCGCTCTCCCTCCCCTGTGTCTCTTTCCTTATTCTCTCCCTCCCATGTGTCTCTTTCCTTATTCTCTCCCTCCCTTGTGTCTCTCTCCCCCTCTCCCTCCCCTGTGTCTCTTTCCTTACCCTCTCTCTACCTTGTGTCTTTCTCCCCCTCTCCCTCACCTGTGTCTCTTTCCCCCTTCTCCCTCCCCTATGTTTCCCCCTCACTCCCTCCCTTGTGTCTCTCCCCCCTCTCCTGTGTCTCTTCCCCCCGTGTCTCTTCCCCCCTCTCCCCTACCCTTTTTCTTCCCCCTCTTCCTCCTCCTCTCCCCTGTGTCTTCCTCTCCCCTGTGTTTTCCTCCTTCCTCTCCCCCCCCTTCCCTGTGTCTTCCTTTCCCCTGTGTCTCCCTCCCCCCTCCCATTTTCCAATCTATGCGCGCACACTACATACAGACAGCTCTGTACATACTTTGGGCCTCATCCAAAAGCAATTTGTAAAAAAAAATATGCTCTGTGCTTATATAGAGCCCTATTAAATTGGTCAAATCATATTTGAATAAGGCCCTTAGGAAGTAAGTGTGTCCGCTCCCATGGAATTATATTAGTGATATAAATATATTTGTTTTTCTTTTTAATTGGCCCTATATGTCTAGATTTGTAGGTAAATATGTGAGTCAGCAGTCTATATGGTCATATGGATTCTTATCTACAATCAAGATGTGATATTTCTGATTCATTGTGAGGAAGCCTACTATTGTGTTGGGTGTTGTAAAGATCATTAAATAGTGGCATGGCTGGGAGCTTCCCGTGCATCCCTGCTGCTAGCTTCTTTCAATGTACTAAGATTTGCCACCAGCACTAGCTTTATCATAACTCAGCTAGGAAGAATATTTGGTTTGGTTTTACACTCTTAGCTGTGTATTTCCTAGGCCCATGAGGTCTTGGGCAGCACCTTGTCAGGGGGTAGCAGCCTATCTGAAGATGCAGTGCAGTACATTGCAATATGTTTGTATATGCACAGAATATCTGACACACATATACTTATGATTTGAGATATAAAGGGGAAAGAAGGATCTGCAAGTGTGGAGTGCAGGGTGCACAGATCTGAATGGCCAAGGGCAGTATAACACCGAAATACTCCCATGCTTCACTGGAATATGGGCAGCAAGTGTGGAGCATCCACTAACACCCCATTCTGGTAAAAAAAGACTGCTCATAATGGACAGTTCAGTTCACCTCCATTTGCCATTAGTTTTGTTACAAACAAGTAGCTTTTTTCCTATATGAGCAGAGCATGATGATAGTTCCTAAGGCTACTCTGCCGTCTCCTCAAGGAATCCTTGCAAGCCATCTTGGATGTTTGAAACAAAGACAAGCACTGCCACAACCCAAATAAACCTTCTGTATTTGCAAAGACATTTTCCAACTGAGTTTAGAATTCAAGCTTTTTTTACTCAAGAATTCTCATATGTTTCCATTCATCTATTTCATTTTACCAAAGCTATATTCTGTGAATACAAAATCTCAACTTTAGTGTATAATGGCACACATAATTTGTGTAAGTTTACAATATGCATAGTTAAAGTACTGTATATACTCGAGTATAAGCCGACCCGAGTATAAGCCGAGGCACCTATTTTACCACAAAATACTGGGTAAAATGAGTGACTTCAGTATAAGCCGAGGATGGGAAATGTGCTGACCCCTGTGTCCCTCTTGTGCCCTCTGTGTCCCCCTCTCTCTCCCATGTCTCTTCTCCCCTCTCCCTTCCCTGTGTCGCTTCCCCCCTCTCCCTTCCCTGTGTCTCTTCCCCCTCTCCCTTCCCTGTGTCTCTTCCCCCTCTCCTCATTCTCAACCTCCCTCCTCAACCCCACTCCTCATCCTCAACCTCCCTCCTCATCCTCCCTACTCATCCTCAACCTCCCTCCTCATCCTCAACCCCCTCCTCATCCTCCCTCCTCAACCCCACTCCTCATCCTCAACCTCCCTCCTCATCCTCCCTCCTCATCCTCAACCTCCCTCCTCATCCTCAACCCCCTCCTCATCCTCCCTCCTCAACCACCCATCCTTATCCTCAACTCCCCCCTCCTCAACCCCCTCCTCATCCTCAACCCCCTCCTCAACCTCCTTCCTCATCCTCAACTCCCCCCTCCTCAACCCCCTCCTCATCCTCAACCCCCTCCTCAACCTCCCTCCTCATCCTCAACTCCCCCCTCCTCAACCCCCTCCTCATCCTCAACCCCCTCCTCAACCTCCTTCCTCATCCTCAACATCCCTCCTCATCCTCCCTCCTCAACCCCCCTCCTCAACCTCATCCTCAACCCCCCCTCCTCATTCTACCCCTCTAAATAGTCCCTCTCTCCTTTTCCCCTCACTTACCTGCATCTGAAGCTTCTGCTTCGGCCTCCGCTCCACCCGGCGCCTGACGTGGCGCGCATGTGACGTCACGTCATTAGCATATACCGGGTGCCGGCACTCGGTATATGCTTATGACGTGGCGCGCTAATGACATCATAAGCCGAGGGGCCCTTTTTAGCCTTAAAAAAAGGGCTGAAAAACTTGGCTTATACTCGAGTATATACGGTACATCCAATCTAATGTATAATATTATTAATGTATTTATAATATGTAGATAAGCACTAACATAAGTGATATTACAAATACTAACAACAGTAAATAGCTAATTTTGCCCGGGCAGCGTAGGTGAGTTAGAACATATAAATGCCAACCATAGAACACCATTTTTATCCTATGGAAAAAGTCCTCCTAAATTTAGACCTGTTGAAATAATGTCAATAATTATGTTTAAAGTGCTTTGCTACTGAGAGTAACATGAATATATATATATATATAGTAAACTCACGATTATCCGGGACTATCAAGCAACCTGCACCTGCCTCTATTCCCCATTTGACATAAACTTTCATTTATTCAGCTTTATTCGGCACAACCGGCATCCACATTTTTTTTTTTTTTTTTTAAATCAACTTTTTTTTCTCTTCTTTTTTTTTTTTAGCTTTAATTACTCATATTAAATAGCGGTAGCTGTTTTATAGATAGTTTAAGGGCTTTTAGGGGTTTTAGGGTTAGTTACAGCTTTTAAAATAGCAACCAGCAACTACACTTATCCAGCAATAGGCAATCCCCAAAGGTGCCAGATAAGAGTTTACTGTATGTATATATATATATATATATATATATATATATATATATATATATTGCTTTTTGCTGTTTGTTTTTGTGTTTTGTTTGATACTGTATTCAAGTTCATCAATAGCAACTGAATGAGCTACATAGCATCAATATAAACCTTATAAGTGTCATGCTTGTATGGAACATGAAACCTCTCTAACTAAAGGTAAGGTTTGTACAACATGACCACAAACCCGATAGGAATATCTGATCTAAAACCTGATATGTGTCACAGGCTTTTCAGAAAACAATACACAGATCAAAGTCCATTTACAGAGGTACAAAGAAATGTGACGTTACGACCTATCAGTTTTGGTATGTTTGGCTTAGCAGCCAGTTGCTAGAGGACAGAAGTAATGTGCAGTCCAATGAATCTGTCGATCACTACAGGGTTATATCAGGTCTCAAAATAAGGCCACTGCGATAGATAGTATGTTTATTAGAAAACTAAGCTATAGGTCTATTTAGGTTTTATGACTCTCTAGGCCATTCAGATTTGTGAATCCCTCAAAGCCACATTTGCACCTCCTTTCCCCTTTCTATATCTCAAATCATACATTTATGCCATGTTTGATAATGGCTATGGATTGAAGAGCGAGGCATTTGTGGGCACATTTGCATGTCCCGGCTCAGCTTCCCAGAATGCAGTGTAATAACTGTTTTTCTCGGAATCCTGAGCTGGAAGCAGGTTTTTAAACTTGTTTTAGACATTCAAGTGTGAACACAGATGTACTATTTATTTACTATATATATATTTATATATATATATATATATATATATATATATATATATATATATATATAGTAATTTAGTAATTATTAATCCATATATATACATAGATTAATAATGAGTATTGCAATATAATTTGATACCTTTTGTATTATATATATATATATATATATATATATATATATTATGCCAAAAAAGTTTCAAATACACATATAGACAGAAATATCACTACTTATAGACATTTCTGTGCATTTACAAATACATTTCAATGTACTGCATTGCATCTTCAGGCAGGCTGCAGCCCCTGAAAATGTCCAGCCCTAGAACTAGGCCTTGTGGGCCTGGTCAAAAACATAGCCTGAACTAAGCAATGCTCAGGTGCAAGTCACCATCTAGTACCGAGAACCCTATATATATGATTGGATTTTTATCTATGAAGGACGAGGCAGTCGCCTAGGGGCACCTCTCTGGGAGGCACACCTAATTTCCATAGCAATATATTTCAGTTTCAGCTTGTTTATGTTTCACACATAGACCCTGCCTTCTCTAGATAGGTGTTAGGAGCAAATTATTCTGGTGCGTGGAAGGGGTTGGTGTAAAGTGTCAGGATTGTAATGTGCTGCACAACAGTAAAACATACAAGATAAGGGAGCACATCACCAAGTGACATACAGAAGGTATTAATCAGTTCATTCACTTCCACCTGCCAAGCTCTTCGGCGCTCATGTCCTGAAAGTATCGCAATCAGCTCACTTACTGGCTTCCATCACACACAGCATACTCCTGCTACTCTTATTAGTGGATTCCCTGATTGGCCAGATAGGATTCCACCTTCTCATAATTGGTTAGTAAGTAAAACAAGTTAGTCTTGCCCTTAACTTTAAGCGGAATTATTTATATTGTGAGTTTTTTACATGTTAATGTATTTTTTTTTTACTTGTGCCTCCAGGACTAGAGGAGAAAAGATCTTGTCCCCTTTCTCACTCTAATGTATTTTTCTACATTATAAACCAGGAGCCAGGAGAATAGGAATTGGGGGGATGGGGTGACATATCCCCCCCCCCCCAAATCAATGAATAGGGGACACCAAAAATAGCACAAATACACGTAACAATGCATGTAATACCAGTTTTGACCCATACTTTATCATATATATATACCGTATATATTGGAGGGGCAAAGGCACCAAAAATGTAAAAAAAAAAGTTTATGAGGGGCATTGCAGCAATGGTGCCCCCAGAGCAGGGCCCCGGTGCATTGCACTGGATGCACTGGTGGCTGATCCGCCTCTGCTTCCTGTCTTGGTTGTAAACTTGAATAATCCCCCCAGATGTTTTGGGGCTTTTACACCCATGCTTTAGACCACTTATTTTTCATACAAATATACATTAAAAAAAAAAATGACCTTTCAGTCTGCTGTCCCTTAAACATGTTTGCCCCTCTTTCTAGTTTTTTTTCATCTCCACCCAAAGAAAAAATCCTCAAATACAAGGATACATAGCACCCCAATATTCTGCATACACCTTTGTTGTTAATAAGAATTCTGAGATATTAATGTTTAAAAACTCTGTGCGTGTAACCTGGGCAAACATGTTAAGTTCTAATAACCACATTCATTGGTTGCGAATTGTGCATTGTTAACAAACCATTTCTAAAATAAACTTTCATTGTGTCATTAAAAAGCAGAAATCCTTTTTGAGTTAAGGTAAATAAATAACCCCTAACTGACATAACCAGTCGGAGAGCGCAGTTTCATTTTTTTGTGTTCATAGTTGTGTTTGCTGCATGGTATTTAAAGGGTTACTGTACAGTGAATACAATAAATATGTTATAAAACACTTAGTCTGACTAAGAGCATAATTAGGCAGGGAAAAAGTCATAAAGCTAGGGTTTGATTGGATGTCTGGTGAAGCTTATGTGTGACAGGGGAGTTTACATTTAAGGAGAGCAGGGCTTATATTTATCATTGAAAACTGTCTGTTTCTTGACAAGTTCAGGTGAAAAGAGTGGGTGTCAAATTCTAGAATATCCAATTATTTAAAAGGGTACTGAAGTCACTATATATTCTCTGCACTGTTAGATAGAGGGTGGCAAAGCACGTGTGTCAAAACCCAGGGGAAATCGATTTTGTGTTAACCCCAAGATTCCTGCCTTAGAGCTCCAGGAATGGAGCCTCTGGATTGGAAGGAGATGGGATTCTCTGTACCCAACATACAAGTTAGGATCACCATCAGGAAACCAAGGAACACAGGATCAGCATACTCGGTACAATCTCCTCTTCAGTAGACTTGAAAAGACCATTGGAGCCAATCCTATCTACAGATTTAATCTGGTTCTCAGTCCCATTTTTAGGCAGCCTTTCCTCAAAATTAAAACATACCTTGCTTATATGTTCCCAAACAGCGCCAGCCGTTTATTGTTCCACACACATATTAAACAGTACATTATTCGATCAACATTAGCCCCTTAGTTGGGCAAACTGTTAAATCTTGGTAGTCTCTTTGATCTACTCCTGTGGTCTTAAATTACACTGTTGAGTTTATGTCAATACTAATTTTAAGTTCACATTGGAATAAATTCCAAGTGACAGGCTTCCTGAATGATGTTCTGTTCACTCAACTGTGCACAAGCTTGCATAAGGTTTTAGATAAGTGGAGATCAGAGTAAATAAATGGGGCCATACATTTCTTCACATCTTAAAGAGTAGAGGGACCACAATAAAACAGTAAGAAAAAAGAGACAATTAATGTTAGAGGTCACAAGAAGTTTTGGTAGTGGGATAAAAATCCAATTTCTAAATTAAGGCCAGTATTTTTAGTATTAAAGAGGGTTATCATTTTCATTTCAAAAGTCTTTCTTTCCTGCATTTTTTTGAAGTATGTTCTGAGTATTTTGATTTTCAGGTTTTTGATAAAGTTGTTATTTTGTAAAAAATGTGTCCAACAGAGGTACAATAGCTGTTTTTATTGTGCTTTTGTAGGAAAGTCTGCACAGACTTATCTTCATGTGAAGTTTTTGGCTGGTTTCCCCAATGTAAAAGCCACTTTCACTTATATTACACTGTATTATGTAAACTACATTGATCACTTTCATTCTATACTGCAGGGTACCATTTTCTTCCCTGGACTGCATCTTGCAGCTTCTTCCTTGGGTAACTTTAGAGTAATTTTATATCAGATAACCAATGAACTCTCATGGTGAAGGTGATGAGCACAAATGGTATGCCAAGTGGTATAATAAGGACTATGACCTGATCTTTAACCCTTCTGAGCCTCTGTGATTTAAACATCTGGACATTGTCTTCCATATTAGAAATCAGCTGAAGTAATTAAAACTGCTCTGCATCATCTTGAAGAGCAGTTGAAAGCAAACAGAAAATGTGCAAAAGACTTTTTCATTTGAAGCTCTCTTCAGTTTTATAGTTTAAGAATGCTGGTATAAAAACTTTTATGGCATTCTAACTGTGAGTTTAATCGGACCCTGAGCAAGAGTCTCTGCACTACAAAATTCATGTTTGTATACACATTCCCTCCGTTCCTGAATGGATCATAATTTAAAAATCGCACTCTAAATGCTCATATTTGTCTTTAGTGCAAAAATAAACCCCAAGTCGTTTTCTTTTTTAGACTGATATGTTTATAGAACCCAAAATTAATTTGCTTAGAGTTTTATTGTCATTTGCAGGGTGCTTGTGCTTTTTGATCTTCATATAACTTGGTTTCACCCACTCTACAGAGAGACACACAGGTGAAGAAATAACTAGGGTGTACAAAGACACTTATAAAACATTCAAATATGTATAAATGCTCACAATTAATTTTTAAATATAGTTATTAGTAGCAATGGGAATCTTTTCATATAATTTATGCAAATAATACCTAATTGTACAGCTTAATTATCTAACACTTTTACTTAAAATTGTTAATAACTAGCAATTGCAACTATATTTATTTATATGAGTATATTTCTAAAAGAATTGGAAGCTTTGCTGTACCCTATAAAATGTAAAAGTTGACTGTCCCTTACGTAGGTGTTGTAACTGATGACTGACATTACAATGACCCTTTAAAGCCAAGAAAATATTATAAATATTGCAATCTACGTTCAAATTGTGCTATGTTGTTTAATTGCCAACATTTTGCTGGGAGTCACGGACATGTTATTAGCTTCCTCTCTGTCTTATGTGTATTTCCATGTGAAAATGTTCGCTTGGTGGCTATTCCTGTTTAAGTTATGGAAGGAAGCACTACAAACCTGGAGGAGACACCATTTGTATGAATTCAAAGTCTAATACGACATATTAATACTGGGTATTAATTTCACTGTGTAGATCCCTTGTTAGACCTCATCTAGACTACTACATCCAGTTCTGGATCCCAGATCTCTAAAATGATATTTATAAAACTAAAAACAGATCAAAGGAGTGCATGGTCTAAAAGACAACACTTGTAAGAAATACTTCATGTCCTTAATACACATACACTACAGTAGTGGCTATCAACCTTTTTTTGTCTGGAGAACAGCAGGTCACCTTTGAGTGACCTCGAAATCCAGAACATGTTTAACAAGTTGAAACTTCACATGACTTACAATGATGGCACTTCTCATACTGAGGACCATCAGATAACATCTGAGTGGCTGGCACCAGTCCTAGGACTGGCTGTTGAGAACCTCTAGCTTAGAGGACACATGGGAGAGGGGTGACATGAGAGAAACCTTTAAATATATAAAAGGATGTAATAAAGTTCTGGTAGGAAGGATCTTCCAGAAAAAGAGGAATGCAAGACAAGAGGCCATTATTTGCCTTAATGTGCAGAAGCCTCATTTTACAGAAAGCTTAGCAGATAAATGGAACAACATGATGACGTCATCACAGCGCTGGCGAAACGCGCGTCAGGACTGAGGCCACTTCTGTCCTGGGGTTTCAGGCTAGTGATTATTTTTCTTGTTTTCTGTTTTCTTTATTTGTTTTATTTTTTTTTCTCTCCCCCTTTTTTTTTATATTTTAGTCTGGCCTGTGTGGGTTCTCTTTATGAGGGTCCTCTGTTCTCCTCTACTGTTTGTTTCTCATGTGCTTCCATATGCCTCCTCCAGTCTTCTGTTAAGAGTGTGGTGGGCAGATTTTCTGTCCCCCCTCCTTCATTTTGGGGGCTACCTGGAGGGAGGTTGGTTTGCCATGTAATTGCCAGGTTTTTACTGTTTAGTCCTCTCTCCTCTGTGCTGTTTCTATGACTGCTGGCAACTGTATTTAACTGTGCCTACTTCCTCTTTTTTTTGTGCTCTTTTTCTTTTCCTATTTTAACCTTCTAGTGGAAGTAGCAGAGACAAACACAGCTGGGTTGCCTGGATTAAATTTGATCTTGAGGCTTAATTCTGGTCTGCTACTGGTCAGTGGTTGTATGTGTGTGCTGAGCTTCTAGTCAGTAGCTATTGGTGTACTGGGTTGCTGGTCAGTGGCTCTGTGTGTGCTGAGCTTTTGGTCAGGAGCTGTGCTGGGTTGCTAGCCAGTGGCTGTGTGTGTTGAGCTCCTGAACAGTGGCTGTGGGTATATAGGGCTACTGGTCAGTGGCTGTGGGTATACTGAAATTCTGGTCAGTGGCTGTGGGTGCTTGGAACCTTCTCTTAAGGTGACCTGTGATGTCAAATTTTTTATTTTATTTTACTATTTCATTTTTTAATGCCCCTCCTGTGACTTATCCCACCAACACCACTGCCCCTCCTTGGAAAACGCAGGCATTTTAATTATACAAGTAAGAAAAAAGCTATTAGGTAGGCTAAATTGAAAATGAACAGTTAGCTAAACCATTTATTTAAAACTTGCTCTTCACAATATCAGTACCAGATGACTGGAAAAAACAAAACTAGGAAAATATAGACCCCTAAGCCTCCCTTCTGAAGTGGGGAAGCATTTAGAAGGGTCGCTAATGGATTGTATGCAGAAATATATCCATGTGAATAAAATAATAATAAATTGCAGTCACTGCAGATTTATGAGGGATAGGTCATGTCCAACGCATCTACTTTATTTAGATGAGGAGGTGATTAAGAGCTTGGAAAATGCTAGATGTTGTCTTTTTGGATTCTGCAAAGGCTTTTGATACAGTGCCACATGGTAGGTTATTGTACAACGTAAGGGGCTGCAGGAATTGCAGTAAATATTTGCTCATGGATTGAGAGCTGGCTAAAAGACAGGAAGCAAAGGGTTGTTGTAAAGACTCCGATTGGACTAATGTGGTAAGTGGGGTTCCTCAGAGCTGAATATTAGATCCTGTCCTTTTTAACATTTTTTCTAATTATTTTGAAGTAGAACTGAAAATTACTGTCTCCAAATTTGCTGATGACACTAAGTTGTGCAAGATAGTTAAATCAGAAAATAATGCACTTTCATTGCAATGGGACTTACAAAAATTAGAAGAATGGGTCGTTAAATGGCAGATGACATTTAATTAAAATAAATACTGTATATAGTTATGCATTTAGGAATGAGGAATTAGCTGCAAGTTAGAATCTAAATGGAACACATCTAGGTTTATCCTGAGATAGAAAGATATGCAGCGCTACGGAATATGTTGGCGCGATATAAATAAAGATAATAATAATAATAATAATAATAATTTAAGAGTGCTTGTGGGCAACAACATACTTAAGAGTGCTCAATGCCAAGCAGCATCTGCAAAGGCAAGTACAATATTAGCATGTATTATGAGGGGTATATAAGCAAGGGAAGCAAATATAATTCTGCCTCTATACAAATCTCTTGCAGATTTGGACTATGGAGTACAATTGTTGGGAACCACTTCAAAAACACACATTGGAGAGCTTTAAAAAGTTTCAGGGAAGGGTAACAGAATTTATAAGGACAATGGGGGGACTAAGCTATGAAAAAGGATTAACCAAAATAAACGTATTTTCTCTAGAAAAATGTGCCTAATTGAGGATATGATTAGCTTTAAAAAATACATACATATAAGGATTTGTCAAGGGAATATTGTTTGTGCCAAGAGGTGCTCTGCATCATATTATTATGACTCATCTATATCAAATAGAGAAGACTAGTATTTGTATTAAGAGTCATACAAGCACATTGTCACATTGCACTCATTTTTCATAAGCAATTATTCTCTATACAATATATATTACTGCTGTCTAATTACATATGTTATAATATTTGTATGTTCTAACCATATATTGTACATTGCCTTATGTGTAGCAGCACCTATAAAATGCTGTTTATAACTAATATATTCAAGACTACTCGCCCAGTTTACTTTTATTGAATTGAATTGAATTTATAAGGAGTGGGACATTGTTTCTTTTAAATACATTAACTTTTTTAACTGTCATTTTTTAACACTTTGTCCGTCTAATTCGATTTTATTGTGCAAACCTAAGAGAAGTTACATTTTATTCAAATTTATCATTGGTCCTTATCTTTTCATAGAATCCATATTACTCTGTTATAAGTGGTGCGCTATTATATGGGATATATTGGTCAGTCATAAAGGTGTCTTTTCTGTCTCTCATAGTTTCTCTCAATATATGTCAAGAGGGCATCCCGTGAAGTTAGAAGAAAAAAGAATACACCTTAAAGAAAGAAAAGGGTTCTTCACAGTAAGGGAAGTCAGATGGTGGACAGCTTTGAAAGGAGGTAGATATATTTTTTAATGAAAAGGGCATACACAATATAAACCTTTAAAGGGATTGATATATGTAGAGGCTGGATATTCTGGCTCTTAAAAAAATATATATAAAGGATTAGCATGTCTATTCAATACAAAGCTTGTCGTAAAATATTATAACATAAAAAAAAAATGTCATGCTCTACTTTTATATACATATTCCTTTCATCTCTCATATTAACTTTCACTGGCTTGTGCATTAATGGGTCATCAGTGAACTTGTCATTTTTAATCACTGTCTGTGCTCAAGCAGTAGGGACATTGCTACGTACCATGAAAATATAGGGCAATATCATTTGAAGGACATTAGGAGAATTAAACCATCTCTTTAATTAATACAAATCTATGCTTTTTTAAATGTCCAATGATATTGCCTCTCCTGAAATAAGTGGGAGAGATAATATGGAATAGCACAGTTACAAATCAGTTACTAAAATGGTGCCGGAGGAGGAGCTGCAGACTGATCCTAAAGAAACTGGGGCAGCACAGTTTGAACACTGTAGACTATGCTTTTGTAAATAACTAGCATTGATAATGGCAAAAACTGTTTAGTAAGGTAAACAAATCAAAACATTTAAATGTATTACATTTCTACCAATGGATGAACTCCTAGCCATAACATTGGATGCTCTTCTAGCCATATGCTCATATCTGCAAATATTTGCTTCTTGATAAATAGATGGGAATCTTGGAGGTTGAGATTAATTTATTGACACTCTATGAATTGCTATTTGCACTTTTATACCATAGAGCAGGGGTGGGCAATTAATTTGCCAAAGGGGCCACGTGAGAATCTGGAACTATTGTGGGGGGCCACCCTCCAGTGCCATATATGTACACACACATTATATATATATATAAAATAAAATGTTCTTGTCAAACACCCCCAGGCCCCCTCAACAGCACCATTCACCCCTCCAAACCCTTCCGCAGCAATATTCACCGCCCCGCTCCTCAACAGTAACATCATTCACCCCTCCAAACCCCTCAGCAGCAATATACACCCCCAGCCACCCTCAGCAGCACCATTCACCCCAACACCCCCTGAGCAGCACGACTCACTCTTCCAACCCCGTCAGCAGCAATATTCACCCCCCCAGCCCCCCTCAGTATCACCATTCACCCCCAACACCACCTCAGCAGCACCATTCACCCTTTCAGCCCCCTCAGCAGCAATATTCACCCCCAGCCCCCTCAGCAGAACCATTCACCCCCCCCCCCCAGCTCCCCTCCGCAGCACCATTCACTCCCCCAACCCCCTCAGCAGCAATATTCACCCCCCGTCCCCTCCGCAACAGCATCATTCAGCCCTCCAAACCCCTAAGCAGCAATATACACCGCCAGCCCCCCACAACAGCACCATTCACCACAACACCCCCTGAGCAGCATTTCAACCCTCCAACCCCCTCAGCAGCAACATTCACGTCCCAGCACCCCTCAGCAGCACCATTATCCCCCAACATACCCTCAGCAGTACCATTCACCCTCAACATCCCCTCAACAGCACTATTCACCCCAACACCCCCTGAGCAGCACGAGTCACCCTTCCTACCCCCTCAGCAGCAATATTCACCCCCCCAGTCCCCCTCAGTAGCACCATTCACCTCCAACACTGCCTCAGCAGCACCATTCACCATTTCAGCCCCCTCAGCAGCAATATTCACCCCCCAGCCCCCCTCAGCAGCACCACTCACCCCAGCCCCACTCAGCAGCACATTCAACCCTCCAACCCCCTCAGCAGCAACATTCACCCCCCAGCCCCACTCAGCAGCATCATTCACCCTCAACATCCCCTCAACAGTACCATTCACAATTTCAGGCCCCTCAGCAGCAATTACCCACCCCCATCCCCCCTCAGCAGCACCATTCACCCCACAGCCCCCCTCAGCAGCAATATTCACCCCAACACCCCTTCAGCAGCACATTCAACCCTCTCAGCAGCAACATTTACTCCCCAGCCCCCCTCAGCAGCACCATTCACCTCAACATACCCTCAGCAGCACCATTCACCCTCAACATCCCCTCAACAGCACTATTCACCCCAACACCCCCTGAGCAGCACGAGTCACCTTTCCTACCCCCTCAACAGCACCATTCACCCTCAACATCCCCTCAACAGCACCATTCACATTTTCAGGCCCCTCAGCAGCAATATTCACCCCCCAGCCCCCCTCAGCAGCACCATTCACCCCAACACCCCCAGCCCCCTTAGCAGCACCATTCACCCCCAACACCCCAGGCCCCCTCAGCAGCACCATATCCTCAAAAAATGCATGCCCCCCATTAAGGAGCATTATGCAACCCCTCAAAACCCCCATCACACTATTCACCCCCATCAAGCCCCTGGACATCATTCACTGTCCACCTCTTACTTGTGCACGGTAGTCCCTGTCCAGGATCCTATTGCTCAGAGGTTGGGTATCCTTCCCCTGCCGAGCTTCATACTTCAGGGTCACGTGACAGCATTAGGGATTGCAGTATGAAGTTCCAGCTGGGGAAGCTTACCCAACCACTGGGACAGGGGCTGACGGAGGCCGGGCAGTCTGGGGAGCTCCTCCCGGGCTATTCTTCGGGTGCCATGCTGCCATTGTAGTGGGCCAGACATGGACAGCCCGATGTGGGCGGCCGGTCGTAAAATTCCCAGGTCTGCCATAGAGAGATGAATTTGCTGATCTGCTGTTCAAACAGGAAAAAGGCTTGAGAAGTGAGACATAGGGTAGTTCTATATACAAATGGCCACAGCTGCCTATAATTGTTACTCCTATATGAGTAATACTCTTTTTTTTTTTTTTCTTCAGTTTCTACAAATAACAAACAGATATTACAAAGTAATACTCTTTATGTATTTATTTCTATGTAGTTACTTCTGTAGAAACATTCTTGTTATAAATCAATTTTCAATTTGAACATTATACTGTATGTGCTCCTTTGCATATTGTATTACTTAAAAAAATGTTCAAGAGTTAATGTAATGCTGGAAGGTCACAGATTAACTCTGCTACAGAAAGTCATAACATCTGACCCATTAGAGCTATCCTTTAATTGTTCTTTATATTTCCCACTATTGTTTCTCTCTACTTTTTCCCAACATTAACAAAACTGAAAGGCCACTAAGATTCATACTAAGTATATTTGGAGGTTTTTCAAAACATTTATTATTCATTATGAAATATTCTGAGAAAATACAGCAGATATTAAGTGTCTCAATGCAAAGGGCACTCACTGACCTGATAATATAATAAGACAACATGTCATCATCACTCTTTGATCTCTAATTATTATGTCAATGAAACAGAGAGAAAACTGCCAAATCAAAAATAAGAAATACATGTTAGCTCTTATTTATTTTATGGGCCCTATTAAATTGTCAAAACCGCAATTACTGAAGCCCGTAATGTAGCTTGCAAAGTTACTGACATTTAATTGGCCTCATCCAGCTACCTGCAATCTATTTGCGAGCTACAGGCTGAAAATCGTTGCGGTTGTCAAAATCGTAACACCGACCCATCAAAGCCTTTGATCTTTCAAGCACGAAAATGTTACAATTGCTAAAATTGCGAATCGCGATTTAATTGCAACAATTCCACAAGCCCGTAATTGCCTTCAAACCCGTAAATGGCAAAGGTAGTAAAAAAATTCTACTAGTACTAGAAAGGATTTGCAAGAAGGTTAAACTCTTGTTGGTAACACTACAAAAGCCAATAAAAACACAATATTGGACCTTAAAATACAAGGAAAACGATGAAAGCCATTATAATTAATTGCACAACAGTCTCAAGCTCGCAAATCTGCAATCAAAAATATTTTTTTTACTTTTAATTTCTGTGTTATATCAATCTTGGGAATCAATGAGTTAATACAGGCCACCCACATGGACTATAACAGTTTCTTCTAACATTTTTATTAATTTTGAAATTTGCTGGATTGTGAGCCCGATCACATATAGGACATCTAAACACTAATTGATTAATGTTTATACGCAATGTATTACTGATTTCATGATGGCGGTCTCATTTACTATTGGCTGTTTCTAATTCGCTACTTACGACCTTGCTTAATTGATTATGATCATGCCCTGAAATGCTATGTGCAGTTATATGGTTTACGGATTTAGTTTATGGCCATGTACTTGTTGGCTTGTTCAATTAAATCAATCTGTAACTGTTGCAATTTTGGAATTTAATAAGGCTCTATGCCCAAGAAGCAATCACATGAGCTTTACTTGTAGATGCACTACAGTGGTCCTTTAATTAATATTTTTTATGTTCATCTCCCTATAAATTAATCTGTCATTTAATCAGATCTTGCTACCAACTCACATGCACAAAGATCCTAATGTGACCCCACAATTTTGTGTTGTTCAGTACTTTGTTGACTTGCTTATTGGAGCCAGGCTGATAACGTAATAAGCTGCAATGTTAGATTTGCTCAAATAGCATATGCCTGGAGCAATCTCATCTTAAGACTTGATGTATGATTACTTAAGAAGCAAAGAACTATAACTATTAATTCTAAGGAAAGTCGTGTAGAAATAACAGAAAGACGTATCTATCTAATATCCTGATGAGACTCTTTCTTAACATATCTCAAGAGAATGAATCTTCAATACAAAGTGCATCAGTTCCTGCAGTAAGGCAAAGGCAGTCACAGCTAGTGATAAGACCTGATACCATAACAAGACAACCTGTCATCATTGCTCTTTGGTGTCATATTATTATGACAATGAAAGAAGGATCCTCAGGGTACAAGTAGATGACACCAGACTAAACAAAGCTATTTATGCACATGACAATCTATTTAATCCTGATCCAAATAGATACATATATCTGTCAATGCAAACATTGCATACAAGGATTCATGAAAATTAAGTGTCTGATGAGGTTTTAATTGCACAAGGTCAATGACAGATTGGGTCTGTATGTAAAGTGAGGTTACACTGTGCTGTGTGTGCTTCAGACTTATATTAATTAGCTAATACAGTATCATTATTATCATACTGGTGCATGGGATGTATGGTAGAAACCTCTGCCATCTTATGTGTTTGTTTATATATGTAAATAAGATTAAACATTGTGACAAGTCAACAATCGCCTGTGGGTTTGTGCACGGACTTCTTAGAGGAACACACCATACCTGAGGCTGTATACTGTAT
Source organism: Discoglossus pictus (assembly GCA_027410445.1). Classification (NCBI taxonomy): domain Eukaryota; kingdom Metazoa; phylum Chordata; class Amphibia; order Anura; family Alytidae; genus Discoglossus; species Discoglossus pictus. The sequence goes on along the minus strand of CM050169.1, from coordinate 218,849,659 downwards.
ATGCTTTAATAACTCTCCAGTGAAAATATTAATAACAAAACAAATCAAAGAAAATAATAGGCATAGCTTCCATTGAAATGAGTAAGCAGTCCCTTTCTATCAGCTCTCATCCAGCTAAACCTGGGTGGAGAATAATAAAAACTGTTTCAAAAGTCCATGTATTCATGGGCCTGTATATTTCTCCCAGACGTCAAGTGTTCCACTGTTGCTCCAAGTGGCCAAAGGCTGCAGGCTTTTGTCTCTCTCTCCTTCTCTCTCTCTCTATGTCTGCCTCACTCACACGTCTGCAACTACATTATCCAGTCCATCAGCTGCCCCTCCCATACTACAGGAGCAACTTAAATCAGGGCTTCCCAGGTGCAGCTAATTAAATGAGCAGAGAGGTTAACTCCTTCAGTCCTCCTGTGGGAAGACAGCTTTACAGAGTAACACATCTAATTTAAATACATTTGACACTTGTATCCCCCTATTGTTTTTTGCTATAGGAGCTAGGGAACATCCAAGTGTATGTCAACTTGGCCAGAAGAACCACTGTAGGGACAGTAAGAACAAGTTGGAAATTGACACTTTTAGATTAATTCATGAATGCTGCAAATATGCTGTGCCGGGAGCGCCATTTGTGTTGTAGGGCACAGTGACAACCTATGTTTTCCATTGCTTCTAATGAAATCTTGTACCTTTTAGTGCAAGAGCTTTCAACATAAGTAGTGAACAAAAATGCCACTATCAAAAGGTATCTTCCTGTTGGTAAGCAGATAAATCACTAAAGTAATGGTAGCTCTGATGCAGCATAATTGCAGGTAATCATTTTGTTTGTTCTATTTTCCTAAAAAATATATCTATATTAATTTCCAAATATTTGTTTTAAATGAGCATACTGTAAATACAGGACTTCTGTAGATCTCTAACCTTTGCCTTCTGTTAGATGCAACTCCTAGCTTAATGACTGGAGTTGTGATAGGCGTTCCTCTAAATGTTGGATGTTATGTAAAAGATATTGCAGATAAAATAATATTTATCAATTAGGTTCAATATAAAATGTATGTAGCCAGTATATATAGTATCCTCTCATGGATCGTTAGCTTGTTGTGGTGAAAGGGCTTGTGTACTTCATTGAAGCTATGAGCTATAGTATGTAGGGTCCCCCAAGATGGGCAGGTCTTAGCAGAGAGGTCAGACAAATTGCAGTCCACTGGAGAAGGAACTAACAACCCACCCCAGTATCTTTGATACCATGAAAACCATATGGATGAGCACAACCAGAAACACAGACAGATGTGCCTGATATGCTGTGCCCATATGGTCACCGAGAGTCAGACACGACTGAAAGACTGAACAACAACATATAGAATGGTGTAAGTAGACCTTGAACTCAAATAGAACTCAACAAAAACTGGTGGTTGTATTGTAAGGAAACTGTACATGCTCAATTCTGCTGCCATTCACATAGTATTGCCAACCAGTTTGATTGCTGGGCAGAGACTATTAAAACCACTATGCAGCTCAAAATATGTAAACGATAATATTGTTTCTTACTATATAATTTGTCTGTTTTAACCCTAAGCAGAGCTACATTTCTCCTCCTCCCTGCTCCTTGTCAGGGAGTGTGGACAGTTCTCCCCTTGGGTTGGACTGTCATGGAGTTTAGAACAAGTTGGGCAATGATGTCATTGGCACCACCCTGGGGTATCATTAGTTCTGTCCCTTCTACCTACACAGAGGTAACAGCTGTATTGTAACATGCTTGCAGCTGCTCCATAGGCCCTGTTTGTTATTCATGGCAGAGATACTGGAGTGGGTTGCCAGTTCCTTCTCTGGTGTGCCACAGCATAAAGCTCCTGGTTATCCCGCATCCAAGTACTGACCAATCCCAAACCTGCATGACTTCAGGGTGGAGTGCCCTCTTGGTACCCTGGTCATCATAACCCCACCCAGTATTACTAGTCTGACTTTTTTTTTTTTTGTCCAGCTTCCAGGCAGAGTTGGCTACATCCCGTGATAGGTACATGGAGCTAGAGATAAGCAGCTCTGCTTGAGGGGAAAGCTGACACATTCAAAAGTAAGAAATAAATGTTAACTTTTATTTATTTTAGACGGCATACTGTCTTTAATAGTCTATTCCCAACAAACAAGCATTACTTGTAACTGCATTACAGTGGTCCTTTAATGAATATGCTTTATGTTCATCTCCCTATAAATTAGTCTGTCCTTCATTTTACTGCCAACTCACGCACATAGACCCTAATGCAACCCCACACCTTTATGTTGATTAATACTTTGTTGACTTGTTGATTGGAGCCGGGCTGATAACATAATCAACTTTAATGTAAGATTTGTTCAAAAAGCATATGCCTGTGGGCAAACTCCTAATCTAAAAGCTTGATGTATGATTACTTGAGGATTAAATTAGAACTATTAATTCTAATGCAAACCCTGTAGAAAAAACATAAAGATAAATCTACCTAATATCCCGATGAGACTTTTTCTTAAAAATATCACAACAGAATAAATCTTTAATACAAAGTGCATCCGTTCCAGCAGCAAGTGTTGGTGTATAATCATATCAAGCAACACACTATTTGCAAGCAGACAACAAGGGTACCAAGTCTCTCTGCTTGAGACACAACAATATCCCAATTATGGTGTCATTTAACATTTTACTTAAAGATTATTTGCAATTGATTGTTATTATACAAATCAGGTGCCAGATCAGATGACTATCCATGAATGTGGCTTTTTTAAGAAGTGATGAATTGCTATTCAACAATATATAGGTTTATTTGTAGACAACCTGGTGCCCAGACCGAAAAAAACTAAAATATACCCCTGTGTGACCCAATTTTGATGACCAAATGACAGTATGGGTGATATATAAAAATAACATTTACCTATACTGTGTAACATATTGTCTGTGTGTTTGCGTTGATCAGTCATGTCTGACTCTCTGTGACCTCATGTACCGTAACACACCATGCTGATCCACTTGGTATCTGTGAAAGAGATACTGGAGGGGGTTGCCAGTTCCTTCTCCAGCGTACATCTCCTGATATTCCTAGGTGGTTTCCCATTCAAGCACTGACCAGAGCCATACATGCATGGCTTCAGGGTGGTGAGACCTCGTGGTTCCCTGACTAGAATCAAACCTAGGTTGCAGCAGTGAAAGCCCCAAATCCTAACCACTGGACCACCAGGGGACCCAGCATATTGTCTACTTATTCCCAATTACATACATACATAGCGTCACGATGGTGACACATAAATACTTGCCAACAGGAACACACATACAAGTAAGCTTACACGCAGTTTCTCACACAAGTGAGTACACCCCTCACATTTCTGTAAATATTTTATTATATCTTTTCATGTGACAACACTGAAGAAATGACCCTCTGCTACAATGTGAAGTAGTAAGTGTACAGCCTGTATAACAGTGTAAATGTGAGGTCCCCTCAAAATAACTCAACACACAGCCATTAATGTCTAAACCGTTGGCAAGATTTGGGTGCCATCTGCATAGAGATGATACTGAACCCCAAAAGAGTTTATTAGGGCACCAAATGAGGATGTATAGATGGAGAAGAGGAGGGGACCTATGACTGATCCTTGGGGTATGCCAACAGATAGGGGGTGAGGAGAAGAAGAGGTGCCAGAGAAGGAGACGTTAAATGATCAATCTTGTAGGTATGATGAGAACCACAAGAGAGCAGTGTCTCGAATGAGGGAGGAGAGGATATGGAGTAGAAGCGGATGGTCGACTTTGTCAAAGGCAGCAGAGAGATCCAGAAGAAGTAGAATGGAAAAGTGACCTTGTGACTTGGCGGTGAGCAGGTTATTAATGACTTTAGTGAGAGTTGTCTCAATGGAGTGTTGGGGCCGAAAGCCGGATTGGAAGGTGTCAAGAAGGGAGTTAGAGGAAATAAATTTGGTAAGGTGGTTATAGACGAGCCGCTCCAGCAGTTTTGAAGCCAGGGCAAGTAGAGAGATAGGGCAGTAGTTAGATGCGACGTCAGAGTCAGATGACGTTTTTTTAAGAATGGGTGTAATTATGGCATGTTGTAGAGAAGATGTAAAGATGCCAGTGTTTAGGGAAAAGTTGAAGATATGTGTGAGAGCTGGGATTAGTGTGGTAGAGAGGGGAGGGATGAGCTGAGATGGAATAGGATCCAGAGGACAACACACGTAGAGAGATCGGAGAGAAGAGGCGCATAGTATGAACTTCAAAGGATGAGAATTGGAGGGATGGGACAGGTGGTATGAGGTTAAGTGTACAGTGAGTGGAAAGTAATACACCCACACCACCACCTTGTTTGTTCCCAGGTCTAGGGGAAAACCACCGTGCCAGAGTGCTGCAGTGTCTGAGGATGAGAGCCAGGTTTCAGTGAGAGCCAGCAGATTGAGGTAGTTGGTAATGAATAGGTCAGCACTCTTGGGCCAGTGCGTGGCTGATAGCAGGTGGAAAATGAGTGAGGGACCTAGGTTAAGGGGTTAAAATAAACTTTGGAATTTTAATAGCAACTCCCACAATTCCACAGACATGACAGTGGGTTTGTCAGTCTTCTAGGGAGTTACATAGAGCTTAGTTTTTCCAGTGACATTCAGACTGCATGTGAGGAAAAGCTGAGACCAACATGTATAGGTGAAGTGTTAAGTTAAAGAACCTTCAGATCAGCCAATAAGGTTCTTACAAGATTTCTTCTTCACCCTATCTCCAAAAGTGATAACAAATGAGCAGCTGTTACTGAAAAGCTGAATCGAACAGCATGCTCTTCTGGCATTTACATGGTTAAAATAGTTAAGTGTGACATATTCTGCGTTTAGCCATTCAGTCATGTCCAACTCACTGTGACCCTATTGACCGCAGCACACCAAGCACATGTGTTATTATGTCTCCACTTGTGCTTACCCATAAGGTTTTGTGGCAAAGATACTGGAATTGCAGTAAATATCTGCTCATGGATCGAGAGCAGGCTAAAAGACAGAAAGCAAAGGTTTGTTGTAAATGGAACATACTCAGATGTGACTAATGTGGTAAGTGGGGTTCCTCAAGGTTCAGTGTTAAGTCCTCTCCTTTTTAACATATTTATTAATGACGTAGGCGTAGGATTCGAAAGTAGTGTCTCCATTTTTGCTGATGACACTAAGTTGTGCAAGGTAATTTAATCAGATAATGATGTACTTTCCATACAAAGGGATTTGCATAAATTAGAGAAATGGGCGGCTAAATGGCAGATGAGATTTAATACAAATAAATGTAAGGTTATGCATTTGGGAAGGAAAAATAGCCATGCAATCTATAATCTTAATGGAGCACATATAGGGGTATCAGATATTGAAAGGGATTTGGGAGTGCTTGTGGACAACCACCTAGGTAACAGTGCTCAATGCCAAGCAGCAGCTGCAAAGGCAAGTAAAATATTAGCATGTATTAAGAAGGGTATAGAAGCCAGGGAAGCAAATATAATTCTGCCACTATACAAATCTCTAGTACACCCTCATTTGGAATATGGGGTACAATTTTGGGCACCACTTCATAAAAAGGACATTTTAGAGCTGGAAAAAGTACAGAGAAGGGCAACAAAACTAATAAGGGGAAAGGAGGGGCTAAGTTATGAAGAAAGACTAACCAAATTAAACGTATTTTCGCTAGAAAAAAGGCGTCTAAGAGGAGATATGATTACCTTATTTAAATACATCCAGGGTCAGTATAAAGATTTGTCAAGTGAACTTTTTGTAGCAAGAGATTTTCAACTGACAAGAGGACATCCCTTGAGGTTAGAGGGAAAAAAAATTCACCTTAAAGAAAGAAAAGGGTTCTTGACTGGTAGGGTGGTTAAACTGTGGAGGTGGTGACAGCGAATTCGATAGATAACTTCAAAAAGGGGTTAGATATATTTTTGAATAAAGAGGGCATTCAAGGTTATCCTAGATAACTAGCGAAGGAATATTGATCCAGAAAGAAATTTGATCGCCAGTTTCTGGGGTCAGGAAGGAATTTTGCTTTTTTTTTTTTTTCCTTATGAGACAATTGGCAAAGTTTCAATGGTTGTTTTTCTGTTTGCCTTCCTCTGGATCAATTAACAATTAATAACAAATAGTCCACATATTAAAAAGATCAAGAGAGATCTAAAAAGGTTGAACTTGATGGACTTACAGTTTTTATTCAACCTCAAATACTATACTATTATTCATTAATTTACAACTAATTAATTAATAACTAATCTGCATATTGCAGATCAGAGGAGATCTTAAAAGGTTGAACTTGATGGACTGAAAGTCTTTTTTCAACCTTAATTACTATGTAACTATGAATTGGGTGGCAGTTCCTTCTCCAGTGGACCACAATTTGTCTGACCTCACAAAGGATCCTAAAAAAACATCCAGATAACTGTAGGATTCTCTTGCCTCCGCTATACTCACTGCTCATGTCTACATAATCAGAAAGCAACTGGGCAAAAATAGGCTTCATGGGAAAATAGCCAAGCAGACACCACTGTGAACTGAGAAGAAATCCTGGTCTTTCATTTACCAAAAAGCACCTGGATGATCTCCAACCCTTTTGTCAAAAATGTACATAGTTACATAGTAATTGAAGTTGAAAAAAGACTTTTAAAGCCCTATTAAATTCCCCCAACAGTGAAAACCGTAGCTCATAATGTAGCCAGTAAGACCTACGGCTATTAAATTGACCCCGTAAAGCAAGACGCTGCCGATCTGCGGGGCTGGAGCGAAAAATGTCTACGGGACGTGGAATGTGGAACTTTGGCCTGCAAATCCTTTGTTCTCTCAAGCCCGTAACCGCTATAATTCTAATCATGCTATTAAATTGCAATGATTTTACTTGCGTTCAACCCCGTAACACGCAAATGGAACCCAAAGGCCAATGAGAGGACTCGCAAAAAGGGTAAATCCAATCCGTAGCACTTTAAATGCAAATATCACCACATTACTGTACTTTTATTAAAAGTGATGTTATGTCTTAGAATTAATAGCACAACATTCTCAAGCCCGCAAATCTGCCCCCAAAAATACTCTATCTCATGTTTGATTTCGGTGTATATCGATCCCGGCAATTATGGTGTTAATACATATATTGCATGGATTACAATATCATATTTACGGCTTTATTAATATTGTATTATTTCTGGAATGTGGGTCTGATCGTAACTCGTAATTGAACCCCGTAAGACTTTGAAATACCACCTCCATTTTTCTGTGACACAATAATGACGATCTCTGTTTCCATTGGCTCCATCTAAACCCGTAACTACGGGTTTGAATAATTGATCAATCGCATCCAACGTTCAACATATGATTTACGGGTTTGCGTCTCAAGCTCGTAACTCGCAGCCCGTTCTAATTTAATCGCTCTGAAACTCGGCCAAATTTCAAGCCCGCAGCCGTAGCTGGGCTCACGTTGCACTTACTAGCTTCGAATTTAATAGGGCTGTTAGTCCATCAAGTTCAACCTATTTAGATCTTCTCTGATCTGCAATATGCAGATTCATTTTTAATTGATAATTGATCCAGAGGAAGGCAAACAGGAAAAACCCCAGTGAAACTTTGTCAATTGTCTTTAACTTTTTGGATCACATTGGACAGTTTTTCAATTATAACAAGTTTAGTTGCTTTCATTGTAGCTAAAGTTGGCACAGGCAGTAAGGGGTAATTACTTTTTCACCCAGGTAATATGTTTATTAAATAAATTACATTATAAAAACTAGGTAGATTTTTTCTAAAGATCTGAAAACATCCAGTGTGACAAATATGCAATGATAGAGGATTTGGAGCAAATTAGTACTTACAGTAGACTGGCTGCAGGTGACATGCTCATATTAAAGAGCAGTCCTGACAGTGCTGTAAGGATGCATTTCTACACTGTCAAAGAGTGCCAGTTAAAACTACGAGTAATTGTAAATGGGCTAGTGGAAAGCTTGTTAGTTTGTTATAGCTTTTTAAAGGATATGTTTTTTTATCTATTTGTTTATTTTTGATCTACAAACAATTAAACATTAAACAGTTTAATTATTTAATCACTGTAAAAATCTTCTGCAAGGATTTAAATCGTTATCTTCATAAACCAGGTTAATTCACGGAAGAATCATCTAATGTATTTCCACCTTCTCATGCCGTATGTTGTCACTTGAAATTTTTTGTTGATTTTTCTTTTTCTTTATTTTTTTTCTTGTAGAGGAAATGAATTCATCATGGTTCCAAAACCAGAACATAAAGGTCTCTACGTGGCTATTTACCTCATCACAATCATCACTGGATTCCCAACTAATCTCCTGGCTCTCCATGCCCTAATTCGGAAGCTCCGCATTAAGGCTACGCCCAATGCCATCCTCCTCTTAAACTTGACTATCTCCGATTTATCATTTCTGATCTTCCTTCCTTTCAAGGTAGCTGAGATCCTGCAAGGTCAGTGGGACATGCCCTCCTTCCTCTGTCCATTGAGTGGACTATTTTATTTCAGCACAATATACTCGAGCACCTTGTTCCTCACTGCTGTCAGTGTAGAGAGATACCTTGGTGTAGCATTTCCACTCAAGTACAAACTGTATCGCAAGCCCAGTTATGCTGCAGCTGTTAGCGGCTTTCTATGGGTCTGCTCTTTTGCGCATTGTAGCATTGTCTACATCACTGAGTATCATGGAGGGTTTAACGTCAGTGTGAGATCTGTGTGCTATGATAACTTCACGGAAAAGCAGATGGAAGTGCTGCTACCATTCCGTCTAGAGCTTGGACTTGTCCTCTTCTGCTTCCCATTCCTCATCACGTGTTTCTGCTATTGTAGCTTCATCAAGATCCTGGTGTCTTCACCGCACATCCACAGAGAGAAGAAGCAGAGAGCCATTGGGTTAGTCATTACCACGTTGACTGTTTTTGCCATATGTTTTGCCCCTTACAATGTCTCACATTTGGTGGGGTACGTGCAAAAAAAGAACTTAGACTGGAGGGAACTAACCTTGCTCCTCAGCACCTTCAATGCCTGTTTGGACCCCATCATCTTCTATTTCTCCTCAACGGCGGTGCAGCAGTCATGTAAATGCTGCCTGATGAAACTAAGAGTATGGAATTCAAATACCACTATCCATAAGATTATTGGCAAGCACAGACTGAAATTGGGTCACCCCCGAATTTCTGAAAGCCAAATACATAGCTCTCAGTAATAAGTTAGCTATTTATTAGTTGGGTGTACTATTGTTAATATTGTCTACTGTGTCTTACACTTGTTAAACCATTGGACAATAAAGTTGATGTTGTATCGTCTATGTAATTACTGAAGTATTAAAATAGATGGATCGTTCATCTGTATCCAAATACACAATGGTACTATGGATGGGACATGTTCTTTACTCTTAGCTGAGATGGAGTTTGCTAAGGGACCCATCAAATAATATACTTAATTATTATATTGAATTGTTTTTGAAAGCTTAGAGACAATGTAATTAAATATAAAACAGTGACCTTGAAAGGTTATGGACGATTAGTCTGCTTTATGGAATAAAAGTAGAGGCAATATGTGTGTTATCTTGGTAAACAATGGAAGTGTGCTGGGGCAAGCATCATGTTCTACTGCCCACCTTCCATTGCCCATTTTGCCTACTAGTGCTATAAATAGTGATTCATGAGTACATGACCTTTAAGATTTAATTAAAGAACCACTGTAGCTTGAAATACAGAAGCATTCTTAGAGAAAGTCTTACACTGCTCGTCTGTAGCTTGAGCGGGAGTGTTATCATATGGGGCCTCACTATGTAAATGAGTTATATTGTCAAGTGTGCTCAGGGCCGCCATGTTGGGCCTAGTATAAATGTAATATCCAGAGCCCAACCTGATGATCACCCATTTTCCCCATCTTCCATAGCCAGTCTTTTTCATTAACTGCACATATAGTCTTAATTTGATCTTAAATGCATATATATCATAGTCCTGGTAATTTTTTTAATAATGCCAGCCAACATGAGTCCGCCCTTCCAAGTCAGGCCCTGACAAAAGAATCCCCCTTCCCCCTTATTAACGGCCCTCAATATGCTATTTAGAGATGATCATTTTTGACAGATGTTAATATAGATCTTATGTGGATCCTCTGTTCTTCCTTCTTATCTTAGGTGTCTGATTCTTTAGGAACAAAGGCAAAATGCCTGTCATCATTAAAGCAAATCTGAATACAATATTTAAAAAGTATTCACAAAGATAAGGCTTTTATCTTAAAGGGCCACTGTAGTTCAAGAAATTCTTGTAATTAATTTAGTTTTTCAGTACCTGTCTGGGACAAGCATGGTGACTCATAAACAGAAAAACCTGAGTTAATTATGTGGTCATAAAAATACTCATTGAAATCTACAATGAACTAACCACAAAATAGTGTTACTTACATTGAACCGGAGACATGATATTTCTTCTAGTTATATATATTATATTACCTTGACGGGTGATTTTATTATATTGTATATTATTTTGGTGCACTCTCTAATTGCTTTGATTATTATTACACACCCTACACTTTTACACCTCCTTATTTATATTGTAGTGTACTACTGGCTAGTTCAGATATCTCCAAGATTGTTTCAGGTTGTAGATACTTTTCCTAGAATTGGTGATTCATTTCTGTTTGGAATAAACATTTTTTTTTTTACATTAATTCCTGTAATAGTGAACAGGGTATATTCACTAAAGTAGTTATTTTCAGCCTTTATTTGATAGACTCTAAAAGAAACCTGAAATTCTGAAGACCTCCAGCTCCAAGTATGTTTTGTCTGAATAGCAGGTTATCATTATTTCACTGGTTTATTTGTTTTTGTGATTAAAAAATAATCTATGTATTTGAAGCAATTTTTCAAAAAGCCTGAAAATGATGACTATCCCTTTAATGATGCTTGGACAACCCAACACTGGTAAGTTATGGAGGGCTATTTCAATTAACTTATAGTTGGTTTCACTGAGAGAAACTATCACCTTAGTGCAGGGTGGGCAAGTTCGGTCCTGGAGGGCCCCATACATGCCTGGATTTGAGTATTTCCTTTCCGGGCACAGGTGAGTCAATCAGGATGACTGAAGAAGTGATTGACTCACCTGTGTGCAGCCGGGCTATCATCAAATCCAGGCATGTATGTGGCCCCTCTTGCCCACCCCTGCCTTAGTGAATACAAATAAATATTATGCAGAAACATGGATTGGAAAAGCATACAAAGGTAGAGGACTATTCTACCCACAGATGTTGTCCATCACCCATAAATATCTCACCCTGGAGCTAATGTTCGGTCCTCAGACCATGGACAAACTTGGCGCTCTTCCACCTATGATCCACCATAATTGCATGCCCTTCACATTGATCTATTATCAGAAACTCTGCCTGCGCCTGAAGGATTCCATATTTATTATTAACTTTTATTTGTAACGCGCCAGCATATTCCGTAGCGCAATACAGGGGGGAAAAAAACAAGGACAAATACAGCATTAACAACCTTCCAAAAATGGGGGACCCTGTTTTGAGCTTAGAATCTTTGCAGAAAGTGCTTTTTCCCAAAGCATCCTAGAAGACTGGAATCTCGCCACTTACAATCTAAAGGGAATGGAAGGGACAGAAACCGGGGAAAGATTAAACAGATAAGGAATAACAAGGGTCAGAAGGTAAGTGAAAGTTAGAAAGGTTTTTCATTTAGTGGGAGAGAGAAGGAACTGGCTTTGAAGTATGGATTATTCTCATTTCTATTATCTATCCAAGAGTAAACAGAGGGGTGGCAGATTTGATGACTTGTTGGTCAGAAAAGCTTTTAGCATTTGACATCTTCCACCTCCCCTGCACATGCTTGGTAGAAGTCAGTTGCAAGTATGCTAGTAATTCTTTCCTGTTATGCTTTGCCCCATCCCCTTGAAAATGGATTGGTCATTGCAGTCTACATTAACTAGAATACAATATTTAAATTTCTAATTTACAGATTTCCTTTAACATTTAATTTGCCCACTACTAGTATTAGCAATTGTACCGCTTTAATTAATTCTATCAAGTGCTCTGCAAAAAATCAATATACAAATGCAAAAGACAGAAAGAAAAAAATCAATTTACCTATAAAGCTCAGGTTTACTTAAAGGGATAGGGAACATTTCTGGGTTTTACTTGGTATATAATATGAATGTGTATCTATTTACTTTAATGTATTGAAGTGTTTATAAGCTCTATGTTTATAGCTTGGATCAGCTGTCTGTAGCTCACGAAGACACAGACTCTGCTGTATTTGTGCTGTGTCTCATACTAGCCGGTCAGCGACCATCTCTCTGCAACATTTTGCAACATGCTGGTGGCCCCTAATAGGCTAGGACACTACACTGCACATCTAGAGTCTGTGTTTGCATACACTGCAGTGGGCAGACCCATACAGAGACTAATTGCTTGATTTTAGACAGTAAAACAGAGCTTATAAGCATTTCTTAATAAAATAAAATAAAGTATATATATATATATATATATATATATATATATATATATATATATACTTTATTATATTATATTATATACCTAGTAAAATCCAGAAACCTTCCATATCCCTTTAATTCTTAGGATAGGATTATGGATATTTCAGGCATGCTTGGATTCACTCACTATATCGCTCCTTAACACTTCCACTGAAAGGCTGTTCCTTAATTACTGCCCGTTGTGTAAAATGGTACTCACTAAATTACTGCTCAATCTACCCTCAAGCTTCAAATCATGCATTCATGTTCTAGTTCTAGAAATTAAAATTTATAGAAATTTTCAGCCTTATTAAATTGCGATTCGGCCAATTGAATAGGGCTCTATTTAAGCACATAGCATATTTTTTTACAGAAGTTTTAAGTTAGTGAAGACCTTGCTTTTGGACAGAAGTCCAAAAGCCGGACAAGATCCAAGAACAAGGACGCAAAATCAGCCACAGCCGCATACCACACATATTAGGCGCCATTTTACAACACTAACTTACACAATCCGAAAGTACACAGCTACCCTAACGGATTTTCCTCGCGCACGCACACTATTTACACTACACACTGCACACATTGCTGACACTTACACAGCAGCTCCACAGCACTGAAAACCTACATTGTATGCTGAAGCAACATGAAAACAGATTGTCAGCTCTTCTGCATAATGCTGCCTGCATAAATTACTTCCAAATAGGTAAAGTATATTCATTTATTAATGTATTATTTATTTCATTAACATACACCAAACAGCATAGCTCACTTACAATTTCATATAGCTTTTTTCTCCTAGTTGGACTCAAACTGTTTTTCAGTACAGATATTGTGTTACTCTGAGCAGACAGATAAGTCTTCTGTTTGAAAATGTCCAATGATGGAGACTCTCAAACTGTTATGGGGAGAGGTCCATAGAACTGGAGATGCATGACAAAATGTTCCAGCACCAAATGATGCCAAGCAAACTCTTTGTACATTCAATTGTGATGCACTTCCTCACATGGAAGCGCCGTTCATAAACTGGCTACTAGGGGGTAACCACATAGAACAAGAGAGTTACAATAGGAAAAGGAACCTACATGCACAGAAAAGGCAAAAATGGGTCAGTGCATACCTTGTACACGTGCTTGCAGGGGCTCCTCCACTTCACTGCCTAGGGGCTCCAAAAAGGTAGACCAGCTCTGTCGAATAGCATGTGTAGGGGTGTAAAATTCCTTCAGGTAGCTGGGGCCCTGCTCATTTAGAGCTTTGAAGGTAAGCAAGAGCATCATAGTCAACCTTAATTGTTTATCTATAAGTTCTAGGTTTAGTGCATTGCAATAGAAAGGTTAGGAAGCCACAAAGGCATGGACCAGTGTAGCCAGATACTATATGCGCCTTTCTGTTCTTATCAGCGTTCAAATTTGGGTTTCTATGTTTGTTTATATTACTGCTCATTGACAACTGGGTTTCTTTTATGGTCAATAATCAGCACAGCCCCTAACTTATTTCTAATTCTGGAGATAATTCTGGCTCACTAAATTGATGCATATTATTATTATTACTCTTAACTTATAAAACACCAACATCTACCATCGAGCTATTTACAAAGTAGAATAGGTAGATTGGGTACAATTAGCAATGTACAAATGTGTATACAAATTCTAAGTAGAAATACAATTGCAGGTACAGCGCTATTCAAATATGAAACAAATGGGTTGGTATAACAGGACTGAGGCCACTACTCCAAAGAGCTTACAATCTTGAAGGAAAGATTGGGGTGTGTAGGGTTATGGTCCCAGGAGGGAGATAGATGCAAGATGGCAGTGAGTAAGGCAGTAATTTAAAATAATGACCCTAACTTACAAAGCCCTCAACAATAATGCTCCCCCTTACATCTCTGCTCTCATCTCCAAATACTCCCCCACCCGCCCTCTTCGTTCTGCTAATGACCTTCTTCTTTCTACAACTCTGGTCACCTCCTCTCACTCCCGCCTCCAGGACTTTTCTCGTGCTGCCCCTAGTCTCTGGAACTCCTTTCCTCGCTCCACCAGATTATCCTATTGCCTCAAAATATTTAAAACCTCACTTAAAACGCATCTCTTTAAAGAAGCGTATCACCTTCCACCCTAACACACTTATCACCTCTCTCTCCCTCTTTTGCCACTCACTATACCTTAGTTTGTAAGTCTGTGAGTATCTATCCTAAGTACTTTGGGAATTCACCATAGACATTGGATTTCTAGCTCAAAGACAGGGTCGTCCTTCCTTTGCTAAATGTTAATCTGTATTTATCACTGTCTGAACCTAATTTATGTACAGCGCTACGGAATATGTTGGCGCGTTATAAATAAACTATAATAATAATAGACTGATATAAGTGGAGGTATCTGTGTGTTATATTCTAGATTATGTGTGTGAGCAAGTTTATACTGTATATACAGCATAAATGTACAGTATATATACAGTGGATATAAAAAGTCTACACACCCCTGTTAAAATGTCAGGTTTCTGTGCTGTAAAAAAATGAGACAAAGATAAATCATTTCAGAACTTTTCCACCTTTAATGTGACCTATAAACTGTACAACTCAATTGAAAAACAAACTAAAATCTTTTAGGTAGAGGGAAGAAGTCTATCAGCATGGCACGTTTTCACTTGGCAAGATTTGCCCACTCTTCTTTGCAAAAACACTCCAAATCTGTCAGATTGCGAGGGCATCTCCTGTGCACAGCCCTCTTCAGATCACCCCACAGATTTTCAATCGGATTCAGGTCTGGGCTCTGGCTGGGCCATTCCAAAACTTTAATTTTCTTCTGGTGAAGCCATTCCTTTGTTGATTTGGATGTATGCTTTGGGTCATTGTCATGCTGAAAGATGAAGTTCCTCTTCATGTTCAGCTTTCTAGCAGAAGCCTGAAGGTTTTGTGCCAATATTGACTGGTATTTAGAACTGTTCATAATTCCCTCTATCTTAACTAAGGCCCCAGTTCCAGCTGAAGAAAAACAGCCCCAAAGCATGATGCTGCCACCACCATGCTTCACTGTGGGTATGGTGTTCTTTTGGTGATGTGCAGTGTTATTTTTGCACAAAACATATCTTTTGGAATTATGGCCAAAAAGTTCAACCTTGGTTTTATCAGACCATAACACCTTTTCCCACATGCTTTTGGGAGACTTCAGATGTGTTTTTGCAAAATGTAGCCTGTCTTGGATGTTTTTCTTCGTAAGAAAAGGCTTTTGTTTGCCACTTTACCCCATAGCCCAGACATAAGAAGAATACGGGAGATTGTTGTCACATGTACCACACAGCCAGTACTTGCCAGATATTCCTTCAGCTCCTTTAATGTTGCTTTAGGCCTCTTGGTAGCCTCCCAGACCAGTTTTCTTCTCGTCTTTTCATAAATTTTGGAGGAAGCTCCAGTTCTTGGTAATGTCACTGTTGTGCCATATTTTCTCCACTTGATGATGACTGTCTTCACTGTGTTCCATGGTATATCTAATGCCTTGGAAATTCTTTTGTACCCTTCTCCTGACTAATACCTTTTAACAATGAGATCCCTCTGATGCTTTGGAAGGCCTCTGTAGACCATGGCTTTTGCTGTGGGGTGCTGGGATGCGACTAAGAAAATTTCAGGAAAGACCAACTAGAGCAGCTGAACTTTATTTGGGTTTAATCAGAGGCACTTTAAATGATGGCAGGTGTATGCTGACTCCTATTTAACATGATTTGGAATGTGATTGCTTAATTCTGAACACAGCTACATCCCCACTTATAAGAGGGTGTGCAGACTTATGCAACCACATTATTTTTCTCTTTTTTTTTTCTTCCCTCCCCCGAAAAGATTTCAGTTTGTTTTTCAATTGAGTTGTACAGTTTATAGGTCACATTAAAGGTGGAAACAGTTCTGAAATGATGTATCTTTGTCTCATTTTTTTACAGCACAGAAACCTGACATTTTAACAGGGGTGTGTAGACTTTTTATATCCACTGTATATGTTTCATTGTCTCTTTGGAATTCCAAAAGAGCAAAGTCTGTGAACCAAAAACAGAACTTGTGAACCATTAAATAATTAAATCAGTATAATATTATTAAAATGTTTAGTGCTCCCTTTAGTGTGTTTAGCGGTACTTTTCTCTGATACCAGCCCATTTCCTAAAAACAAACACTGGACTGAATTTACAGTATATCACCTACAATTAAGACTGATAATTAGCAGCCTTATTAAATTGCGATTCGGCCAATTGAATAGGGCTCTATATAACCACAGAGCATATTTTTTTACAGAATTTTTTAGTTAGTGACCTTCCATCCAAAAGCAAGGTCTTCACTAACTAAAAACTTCTGTAAAAAAAAATATGCTCTGTGCTTATATAGAGCCCTATTCAATTGGCAAAATCTCAATTTAATAAGGCTGATAATGTGGTTTAAGGAACAGCTGCTCTGAGTTTCTCCTAGTAACTTTGTGCTCTTAAATTTAACAGCTGCAGACTGTCGCTACCTGAATTATTCAAGATGCGGTAAACTGAACACTTAATGCTGACTCCTTCCGCTAATAATCCCACACATTCCTAAATCATGGCTCAAAAGGAAAAATCCCAAACCACTTGGAACTCTTCAATCAGGCTAATAAATAAGACAGGGGCATTTTTTGCAGAATTACTCAATAATACAACTGGATTAGAAAAAGAATATGGTTATACAGAAGTCTTTAAAGGTGCATTGCTAATTCAGCTAATGTTCATGAAAAACAAATCACAATTTTTACAAATATTTAATTGGAAATTTAAAATCGTATAATACAGTAGTAGAACTCTATTATAATAGACATATCTTTATAACAAAAGTTGCACACACTTATAGACTACTTGAAACTCATACAACCTTATTAAATTGCGATTCGGCAAATTGAATAGGGCTCTATATAAGAACATAGCAACATTTTTTTACAGAAGTTTTTAGTTAGTGAACTTCTATCCAAAAGCAAGGTCTTCACTTGTAAAAAAATATGCTATGTGCTTAAATAGAGCCATATTCAATTTGTTGAATCACAATTTAATAAGGCTGATAGCAAGAAGTAGAATGCAAACCTTCTATAGAGATAATTGATGTTTTCTTAAATGTATTACCCTAAGAATGCCATTTGCTTGTGTAATTGCTATTGAAATTTATTACAAATAAAATATCATTAGCTGACGCAAAACCATGAACATCATTTTAGAGAATTTTTCTATAGGATGTTACATCTTATCTAGCTTTAGCACTTCTGGTGCCTTACCTACATATGTTCCCTTCTCTACAAATCCCTAGAAGCAGACTGCTTGCAAGGGTAAGTGAAAGCTCTACTCATGCAGAAATGTTGATGCCCTTCTTGATCACATATAGCCTTCAACAAATATTATGGATGCCTCCAGGGGCCAGCAGAAGCTTCAAAACATATTTATTTTTAATATTCAAAATATTTTTCCACCCAAATTTTCAAAAATGTATATTTCTTATTACACAGAGGTTGTGTTACTGAGCTATTTTCCAATTGAAACTTTAACATTAAAAGATGTGGCACTTATACTTGTCGCATTTCAATTAAAACAGTCTAAACGTTCCTAATCACTCAATGTCACCTCCCACTTGTGGAAGAAACAGAAACAAAAATGGCGTCTTGTCAGCAGTAGACCTAGGGAATGGATGTCCCCAGTGTAAAATGAACTTGTCTTCCTGAAACACTCACCCACACTGCTGGTGGGAGGCATATAAAGTGGCCCTTTTACCCAGCGTCTGCTGATGTAAGCAAGTGGCCCCTAATCATCTAGGAGCTCCAGTTCAAAGCACCATCTTGGCTACCAGTGTCTCTGCCCGTTCTTGCTCCTACAAAATATTTGTATATAATAGATAACAATGTAAAGGTTGCATCACATATATAGTTGTCATAACTGCGGGTTGTCAAACGTTGTTGCTAACGCTGAGACCCTCGCGAAGGCGCTGCTTGCCAGCAACTGCAGACCTCGCAACATTTTTTCCAGAGTTACGACACACAAATACGAGACACATGACTTAGAAAAAAACATTACGACCTTGCAAAATTACGACTTTAACGGCCGACCCGCGCAAACCTCAAAACATAATAAATACTCACAACAAACACATACAAAGCTTACCCACAGCAAGAGGGAGCACCCAGGACCTCTGCAAGTGAAGTTACTCCTCCATTGAAGTCCAAATTGAAGAGTTTAGACACCTGAAAATCACCTAAGCGAGAGAAAAAATGGCAGCCGAAAAAAACGAAAACGACACTACAGGACCCTATACACCCAAAACACCACCAAACACATACAGATTTTCCGAAAAAGACGGACGAGCTCCAAGAACAAGGACGCTAAACCACCAACAGCCGCGTACCACACATTAGGCGCCATTTTACAACAATAACTTACAGAATGCGGAAGTACACAGCTAACGGATTTGGCTCGCGCACGCAGCCTATTTACACTACACACTGCACACATTGCTGACTCTTACACAACAGCTCCACAGCACTCAAAACACACATTGTATGCTGCAGCAAGATGAAAACAGATTGTCAGCTCTTCAGGATAAAGCTTCCTGTATATATTACTTCCAAATATGTAAAGTATATTCCATAATTAATGTATTATTTAGTTCATTAACATACACCAAACAGCATTAGCTCACTTACAATCACAGTCATTTTTTGACGGGCAATATTCTAGTTTATATTTACTTTCCCAAACCATTTTGTTCATTATAAAGTGTAGTTCTTCAAACTAGCTAATTGCAGGGGATTTATTCTGAGGATAAATTAAACCAAACCTGGGTAGACAAGATGGGCCTTTGCTTCTTATCTGCAATTACATCTATGTTGTTTGAAAATGAGAGACTCCAATGGCATTAAATAAAGGCAATGGATATACCCCACATGCTTAAATAACCCAGTGTCCTGTAGGGAAGATTGAACTGACAAACCGGTAAAAATATAGTAGAATAACACATTATCAACATATTTTTATTAATAAAATGACTGAAATGCAATATTACAAATATAATCTGAATATCGGGATAACTAAACAGTAATATTTTGTGCAAATTAAAAGCATATTCCAGATAAAATGTCTTAATGGATCCCAACGTATTGCACGAGGCAAATAGATAGCCAAGGATTCTCAGAAAATTTCTGGTATTTTCCACCTCACTTAGGACATGGGTTTATGATATATACTTTGACACAATCGTTTACGCCTGGATAATGACCCCTCATAAATGAAGTTAATGTTGTTGATATTACAGAAATTCCATGTGTTGACCCTCTGATTGGCATATGGAAGGTCCCGGAAGCAGAGCACCAACAATTAAATAACGACCTTGAAAAACACAAACTATAGTGACAAGAAATATATTCTTGGCTGATGAGGATATATACTTTCCTTTTTAAGAGCTCAAACCTTACTTGTTCCTTGGCCTTTGTACTATATTCAGGATGGCTCCATGTCTATGCTCAGTTTCCATTACTGTACAAACATTTCTGCACATTGGCTATTTATTGTATCCATGATCTTTTATTTTTAGAACTAAATTAACTATTTAATTAGTTTTATTTAAATGCTTTAAGTATTTAATTAATTACATTTCAATATACAATTAACACTTCACTTTCAGTTAATTCTAATAAGTAAACAAAATAACAGCCTGTGAATGCAACCTTTTTCTTCCTGTTTATTTTCATCCATGCAGCCATCACAAATATATCCCTGCAGCATTTTGGGAGCTATGGGCAGCTAACGCCACTTCTTTGTTTGGAGATTCCCATTCACAGAATTTAATATTGTCTGCTAGAAGCTGCAAAGAGAACTTAAAACTGGCAGGATTTTCTTTTTTCAAGCTGAAAAAAATGAAATTGGAAAATATTGGCTTATATAAATGCTATTTTTTACATTCTATACATGCAATGAATTGTAATTATTGAAAATGATTGAATGTATGGATTATGATTAAAATTGATAAAATATAGGAATGTTTATTTTTTGGCAATATTAGACATAGGAAGCGCTTTATTGAAAAATAAGAATAGTAATTACGCCTTGCTATAATTTCTCCTTTTTGCAATAACCATTATATTCAATAATTTGTAATAAACCGCATTGCATGTATAGAATCAATGTAATAAGGGCATTTACATACCTTTATATTTACAGTATATCCTCACAGTCCTGCCAGGTCACATGTGTGAGACGGTGACAGCATGTAGGAGAGTAAACAGGAAAAAAGAAGGTGGTTCCAAAAACTGAAAAACTGTTGGCTTCTTAGAGGTAAGTGTAAGGTTTATAAGACAGTTGCAATAAGGAAGGTAATCCATTTAAATAGTGAAAACATTTGTATAAAATAATAATTGCCAAATCTTTTTAAGCAGATCTGAGGCATCAGGGGTGTAGGGGCCAGAATAATTAATGTTTTCAAATAAAATCAAAATACGTATGGGTAATATATAAAGAGCATATGTGTATAAGAATATAAGTTTATTCAAATCTTGCTTATAAAATGTGTACTATGCATAGTAGGAGGAGCACTAAATTGGATCATATTAATTTGAATTCAATCCTTGCAAAAATGCATAAGTTGAACCCATTTAAGCGCACAAAGCATTTAGGTGACCGGTTACCCTATGCAAATATTCATAGAAGAGCAGATATGTTATTTGCCATTTAAGCAATATAAACCATGTGTTATGAAGCACTACATTAATGTTCTGGGAAAGCTGTTATGTTTCCAACATCTTAAATACTATTTTTGACTTTGGCACAGAACATGACATTGTTAGCAAAGATTTCAGTCATCTAAGTGGCCGGTACAGTTCTTCATAAGCAGGAAATCCCACTGGACTTGTGGTCACACACGCGA
The DNA here is from genome assembly GCA_027410445.1 of Discoglossus pictus. Lineage (NCBI taxonomy): Eukaryota > Metazoa > Chordata > Amphibia > Anura > Alytidae > Discoglossus > Discoglossus pictus. Next base: position 218,828,310 of record CM050169.1, on the reverse strand, counting down.
GAACATGTCCTATGTCCTGTCTGATCGCAAAATGTATTTTTTTGCTATAAAGGAAACATAACACAATATTAGTATCCTTGAAATACAGCAGGATCCACCTCTACAATCCACCAATGGAAATAAAGCCTCAGATTAGAGCAGAGCTGGAGGCAGATAGGCTGTGGTTGATCTCCTAGGCATTTGAGTGGGAAATCAAATTTTACCTATTATAATTTTATTATACTAGAACATGATCATAATTTGCAGATTTCTTTCTGCATTTATTATTATTATTCTATATATATAGCCTACACCTTTCCACTCTTATTCTGTAGAGACCCTGCACCCTTTCTTGTCTCATTCTATATAGACCCAGCACAATATACTATCTTATTCTATATACATCCTGTACTGTCTTATTCTATATACATCCTGCCATCCATCCTATCTTATACTATACATAAACCCAGCATCCGTCCTGTCTTATTCTATATACACCCAGCCCCCGTCATGTCTTATTCGATATACACCCAGCCCCTGTCCTGTCTTATTCTATATACACCCAGCCCCTGTCCTATCTTATTCTATATACCGTACATACTCGAGTATAAGCCGACCCGAGTATAAGCCGAGGCACCTATTTTACCACAAAATACTGGGAAAAATGAGTTACTCGAGTATAAGCCGAGGGTGGGAAATGTGCTGCCCCCTGTGTCCCTCTTGTGCCCTCTGTGTCCCCCTCTTGTGTGCCCTTTTCTTGTGCCCCCCTCTCTCTCCCCTGTGTCTCTTCTCCCCTCTCCCTCTCTTGTGTCTCTTCACTTCTCTCCCTTCCCTGTGTCTCTTCCCCCCTCTCCCTTCCCTGTGTCTCTTCCCCCCCCTCCTTATTCTCAACCTCCGTCCTCAACCCCCTCCTCATCCTCCCTCCTAATCCTCAACCTCCCTCCTCATCCTCCCTCCTCATCCTCAACCTCCCTCCTCATCCTCCCTCCTCATCCTCAACCTCCCTCCTCATCCTCAACCTCCCTCCTCAACCCCCTCCTCATCCTCAACCCCCCTCCTCATCCTCAACCCCCTCCTCATCCTCAACCCCCTCCTCAACCTCAACCCCCATCTTCATCCTCACCCCCTCATCCTCAACCCCCTTTTGCAACCTCAACCTCCCTCCTCAACCTCCCTCCTCAACCTCCCTCCTCATCCTCCCTCCTCATCCTCCCTCCTCATCCTCAACCTCCCTCCTCAACCTCCCTCCTCAACCTCCCTCCTCAACCTCAACCCCCCCATCCTCAACCCCATCCTCAAACCTCCTTCCTCAACCTCAACCCCCCCATCCTCAACCCCCTCCTCATCCTCAACCCCCTCCTCATCCTCCATCCTCAACCTCCCTCCTCATCCTCAACCTCCATCCTCATCCTCAACCTCCCCCTCAACCCCCCTCTTCATCCTCAACCACCCTCCTCATCCTCAACCCCCTCCTCATCATCAACCCCCTCCTCAACCTCCCTCCTCAACCTGAACCCCCCTTTCTCAACCCCCCTCCTCATCCTCAACCCCCTCCTCAACCTCCATCCTCAACCTCAACCCCCCCATCCTCATCCTCCCTCCTCATCCTCAACCTCCCTCCTCAACCCCCCTCCTCAACCCCCCTCCTCAACCTCAACCCCCTTCCTTAACCTCCCTCCTCATCCTCAACCCCCCTCCTCAACCTCCCTCCTCATCCTCCACCCCCCTCCTCATTCTACCGGCCTCCACTCCTTCCGGCCAATGCTAATGACGTGGAGCGCATGTGACGTCACGCCATTAGCATATACCTGGTGCCGGCACCCGGTATATGCTAATCACATGACGTCACATGCGCGCCACATCATTAGCATATACCGGGTGTCGGCAGCCGGTATATGCTACGTCCTTAGAATGAGGAGGGGGGGTTGAGGATGAGGAAGGGGGAGGGAAAGAGACACGGGGGGTAGAGAGACACGGGGGGGGGGTTAGAGAGACATGGAGGGAGAGTGACTCGAGTATAAGCCGAGGGGGCCCTTTTTAGCCTTAAAAAAAGGGCTGAAAAACTTGGCTTGTACGGGAGTATATACGGTACATCCTGTACTGTCTTATTCTGTATACATCCAGCCCCTAGCATGTCTTATTCTTTATAAACCCAGCACCCCATCCTGACTTATTCTATATACACCCTGCACCCGTTCTGACTTATTCTATATACATCCAGCACCCCATCCCGTCTTATTCTATATGCACCCTGCAACCATCCTGTCTTATTCTATATACACCCTGCAACCATCCTTTCTTATTCTATATACACCCTGCAACCATCCTGTCTTATTCTATATACACCCAGCCCCTGTCCTGTTTTATTCTATATACAACCTGCACCAGTCCTGACTTATTCTATATACATCCAGCCCCCTATCATGTCTTATTATATATACACCCTGCAACCATCCTGTCTTATTCTATATACACCCTGCCCCCTATCCTGTCTTATTCTATATACACCCTGCACCCCATCCTGTCTTATTCTATATAATCCCCCATCCTGTCTTACCCTGCCCCATCGTACCTTATTGTATATACAGTGGATATAAAAAGTCTACACACCCCTGTTAAAATGTCAGGTTTTTGTGCTGTAAAAAAATTAGACAAAGATAAATCATTTCAGAACTTTTTCCACCTTTAATGTGACCTATAAACTGTACAACTCAATTGAAAAACAAACTGAAATCTTTTAGGTAGAGGGAAGAAAAAATATATAAAAAAATAATATGGTTGCATAAGTATGCACACCCTTAAACTAATACTTTGTTGAAGCACCTTTTGATTTTATTACAGCACTCAGTCTTTTTGGGTATGAGTCTATCAGCATGGCACATTTTGACTTGGCAAGATTTGTTCACTCTTCTTTGAAAAACACTCCAAATCGGATTCAGGTCTGGCCTCTGGCTGGGCCATTCCAAAACTTGAATCTTCTTCTGGTGAAGCCATTCCTTTGTTGATTTGGATGTATGCTTTGGGTCGTTGTCAGGCTGAAACATGAAGTTCCTCTTCATGTTCAGCTTTCTAGCAGAAGCCTGAAGGTTTTGTGCCAATATTGACTGGTATTTGAAACTGTTCATAATTCCCTCTATCTTAACTAAGGCCCCAGTTCCAGCTGAAGAAAAACAGCCCCAAAGCATGATGCTGCCACCACCATGCTTCACTGTGGGTATGGTGTTCTTTTGGTGATGTGCAGTTTTGTTTTTGTGCCAAACATATCTTTTGGAATTATGGCCAAAAAGTTCAACCTTGGTTTCATCAGACCATAACACCTTTTCCCACATGCTTTCAGATGTGTTTTTGCAAAATGTAGCCTGGCTTGGATGTTTTTCTTCGTAAGAAAAGGCTTTCGTCTGGCCACTCTACCCCATAGCCCAGACATATGAAGAATACGGGAGATTGTTGTCACATGTACCACACAGCCAGTACTTGCCAGATATTCCTGCAGCTCCTTTAATGTTGCTGTAGGCCTCTTGGTAGCTTCCCAGACCAGTTTTCTGCTCGTCTTTTCATCAATTTTGGAGGGCGCTCCAGTTCTTGGTAATGTCACTGTTGTGCCATATTTTCTCCACTTGATGATTTCTTCACTGTGTTCCATGGTATATCTGATGCCTGGGAAATTCTTTTGTACCCTTCTCCTGATTGATACCTTTTAACAATGAGATCCCTATGATGCTTTGGAAGCTCTCTGTGGACCATGGCTTTTGCTGTGGGATGCGACTAAGAAAATTTCAGGAAAGACCAACTAAAGCAGCTGAACTTTATTTGGGGTTAATCAGAGGCTCTTTAAATTATGGCAGGTGTATGCTGACTCCTATTTAACACGATTTGGAATGTGATTGCTTAATTCTGAACACAGCTACATCCCCAGTTATAAGAGGGTGTACAGACTTATGCAACCACATTATTTTTCTTTTTTTTCTTCCTTCCCTCCACTTAAAATATTTCAGTTTGTTTTTCAATTGAGTTGTACAGTTTATAGGTCACATTAAAGGTGGAAAAAGTTCTGAAATTATTTATCTTTGTCTCATTTTTTACAGCACAGAAACCTGACCTTTTAACAGGGGTGTGTAGACTTTTTATATCCACTGTACATCTGGCTCCCCTGTCCTGTCTTATTCTATATATATCCTGCCCATCCCGTATTGCTCTATATATATACTACCCCCATTGTATCTTATTATATACACACCCTGGCCCCATCTTGTCTTACTCTATATACACCCTGCCCCCTTCATATCTTATTCTATATACACCCTGCGCCTCATCTTGTCTTACTCTATTTACACCCTGCACCCATCCTATCTTATTCTATATACACCCTGCCCCCATCTTGTCTTACTCTATATACACCCTGCCCCCTTCATATCTTATTCTATATACACCCTGGCCCCATCTTTTCTTACTCTATATGCATCTTCCCCCTGTCGGATCTTATTCTATATACACCATGACCCCATCTTTTCTTACTCTATATACATCCTCCCCCTGCCGTATCTTATTCTATATACACCCTGCACCCATCTTTTCTTACTCTATATACATCCTGCACCTGCCGTATCTTATTCTATATACACCCTGCCCCCATCTTTTCTTACTCTATATACATCCTCCCCCTGCCGTATCTTATTCTATATACCCCCTGGCCCCATCTTTTCTTACTCTATATGCATCTTCCCCCTGTCGTATCTTATTCTATATACACCCTGACCCCATCTTTTCTTACTCTATATACATCCTCCCCCTGCCGTATCTTATTCTATATACACCCTGGCCCCATCTTTTATTACTCTATATACATCCTCCACCTGCCGTATCTTATTCTATATACACCCTGGCCCCATCTTTTCTTACTCTATATACATCCTCCCCCTGCCGTATCTTATTCTATATACACCCTGACCCCATCTTTTCTTACTCTATATACATCCTCCCCCTGCCGTATCTTATTCTATATACACCCTGGCCCCATCTTTTATTACTCTATATACATCCTCCACCTGCCGTATCTTATTCTATATACACCCTGGCCCCATCTTTTCTTACTCTATATGCATCTTCCCCCTGTCGGATCTTATTCTATATACACCCTGACCCCATCTTTTCTTACTCTATATACATCCTCCCCCTGCCGTATCTTATTCTATATACACCCTGGCCCCATCTTTTCTTACTCTATATACATCCTCCCCCTGCCGTATCTTATTCTATATACACCCTGACCCCATCTTTTCTTACTCTATATACATCCTCCCCCTGCCGTATCTTATTCTATATACACCCTGGCCCCATCTTTTATTACTCTATATACATCCTCCACCTGCCGTATCTTATTCTATATACACCCTGGCCCCATCTTTTCTTACTCTATATACATCCTCCCCCTGTCGGATCTTATTCTATATACACCCTGACCCCATCTTTTCTTACTCTATATACATCCTCCCCCTGCCGTATCTTATTCTATATACACCCTGGCCCCCATCTTTTCTTACTCTATATACACCCTGCCCCCTTCATATCTTATTCTATATACACCCTGGCCCCATCTTTTCTTACTCTATATACATCCTCCCCCTGCCGTATCTTATTCTATATACACCTTGTGCCCATCCAGCCTTATTACACATATATGCTGCACCTTGTTCTGTAACTTCGATGTGTATGTAATATTGTATTCCCTGTACAGTATGTTCCTCACTATAAATATATACATTCATTAATTACATCTGAACTGGGAAAAATCAGAAACTTACCAAGATTTACATGCATTCTCTCTTCTTATATTTCTTCCCTACTGAAAATTGAAAGCAAAGGAAATAAACATTAAAATTAATATAACATTTCATATATTCATGGATGTCTCTGATATTTTCTAGCATATTGTATATACATAAACACATCATCTTTGCATATACAGTAAATGCCATGATTTACAGGGTCTCAGCTCACACTGTCCCAGTTTACACAGTTGCCACAAACACATTAATTCCAAGAACAGTATACTGGACAAGTACTGTAATAAATCTCACAACTGAACAGTACTGTAAGTAAGCATGCCCATCTAAACAAATACGTTGCATTATATGGTTTATCAACTGATACAGAATCAATTAACAGTGCAAGTAGTATTACTTATTAGAAGGAAAAGTTCAAGAAAAACTGCACTTGCTGACAAAGGGCCTCATTCAATTGTGATTTGGCCAATTGAATAGGGCTCTATATAAGCACAGAGCATAGTTTTTAGTTAGTGAAATTCTATCCAAAAGCAAGGTCTTCACTAACTAAAAACTTCTGTAATCAAATATGTTCTGTGCTTATATAGAGCCCTATTCAATTGGTCAAATCGCATTTGAATGAGGCCCAGAGTATATAACAAACTAACAACATCAATAGCATTGTCAATCATACACATAAAAACCCTTAGAGAAAATAAGAATATTTAGAAGACTGTTAGAAAAACCTGTTTTGTGTTAGTTGCATCACTTCCTGAGAGCTAGATCTTAAGGGTTTTTATTATAAGAATAGGGACAAATGTGGGAAGAGGAAACAGGGAGACTTCAGGAAGCTTTACTGGATAATAGGATCTGAACGCACTTGACACTACACCCTTTCACCCTCACAATCCTAGAAGCAGGTGCTTGCCTCAATCACTGCTTTACAGAAATGTAAATACCCCTCTCATACACACACAACGCACAACAAAGTATCATGGATGCCTCCAGGATCCAGCAGAGGTATCACATCTCTTGCATCTCTTCTCATTAAAAAACAGCCTTATAACGTTTTCCATGCTTAGTAGGACCCAATGCTTTTGAATATATATATATGAGTGAAGTAACCATGAATGTCCAGTAATCTAGATGTATTATGAGTATATACTGAGCTGTACATGGATCGTAGTGGATTTATAGTTTTAAGCCAGTTGGGATTAGGTTCCTTTACTTGCACTGTGACAAAAAATATATATCACTGTTAAACTGCTTTGGTTTGAAGAGCGAGGCAATTGTGAGTACATTTGCATGTCCCTGCTCAGCTTCCCAGAATGCAGTGTAATAACTGTTTTTCTCGGAATTCCGAGCTGGAAGCAGGTTTTTTAACTTGTTTTAGACATTCAAATGTGATCACATGTGTACTATTTATATAATATATATATATATATATATATATATATATATATATATATATATATATATATATATATATACAGTGCCTTGCAAAATTATTCACCCCCCTTGACTTTTTACCTATTTTGTCACATTACAGCCTTAAATTCAATGTTTTTTTTAATCTGAATTTTATGTGATCGATCAGAACACAATAGTCTAAGTTGCTGAAGTGAAATGAGAAAAACATATACATAAAACTATTTTTTAGAAATAGAAAACAGAAAATTGGCATGTGCGCACAGTGGATATAAAAAGTCTACATACCCCTGTTAAAATTTTAGGTTTCTGTGCTGTAAAAAAATGAGACAAAGATAAATCATTTCAGAACTTTTTCCACCTTTAATGTGACCTATAAACTGTACAACTCAATTGAAAAACAAACTGAAATCTTTTAGGTGGAGGGAATAAAAAAAAATAAAAAAAAAATGTGGTTCCATAAGTCTGCACACCCTCTTATAAATGGGGATGTAGCTGTGTTCAGAATTAAGCAATCACATTCCAAATCGTGTTAAATAGGAGTCAGCATACACCTGCCATCATTTAAAGTGCCTCTGATTAACCCCAAATAAAGTTCAGCTGCTCTAGTTGGTCTTTCCTGAAATGTTCTTAGTCGAATGCCACAGCAAAAGCCATAGTCCACAGAGAGCTTCCTAAGCATCAGAGGGATCTCATTGTTAAAAGGTATCAGTAAGGGGAATGGTAGAAAAGAATTTCCAAGGCATTAGATATACCATGTAACACAGTGAAGACAGTCATCATCAAGTGGAGAAAATATGGTACAACAATGACATTACCAAGAACTGGAGCTCCCTCCAAAATTGATGAAATGACGAGAAGAAAACTGGTTTGGGAGGCTACCAAGAGGCCTACAGCAACATTAAAGGAGCTGCAGGAATATCTGGCAAGTACTGGCTGTGTGGTACATGTGACAACAATCTCCCATATTCTTCATATGTCTGGGCTATGGGGTAGAGTGGCAAGACGAAAGCCTTTTCTTACGAAGAAAAACATCCAAGCCAGGCTACATTTTGCAAAACCATATCTGAAGTCTCCCAAAAGCATGTGGGAAAAGGTGTTATGGTCTGATGAAACCAAGGTTGAACTTTTTGGTCATAATTCCAAAAGATATGTTTGGCGCAAAAACAACACTGCACATCACCAAAAGAACACCATACCCACAGTGAAGCATGGTGGTGGCAGCATCATGCTTTGGGGCTGTTTTTCTTCAGCTGGAACTGGGTCCTTAGTTAAGATAGAGGGAATTATGAACAGTTCCAAATACCAGTCAATATTGGCACAAAACCTTCAGGCTTTTGCTAGAAAGCTGAACATGAAGAGGAACGTCATCTTTCAGAATGACAACGACCCAAAGCATACATCCAAATCAACAAAAGAATGGCTTCACCAGAAGAAGATTAAAGTTTTGGAATGGCCCAGCCAGTGCCCAGACCTGAATCCGATTGAAAATCTGGGGGGTGATCTGAAGAGGGCTGTGCACAGGAGATGCCCTCCCAATCTGACAGATTTGGAGTGTTTTTGCAAAGAAGAGTGGGCTAATCTTGCCAAGTCAAAATGTGCCATGCTGACAGACTCATACCCAAAAAGACTGAGTGCTGTAATAAAATCAAAAGGTGCTTCAACAAAGTATTAGTTTAAGGGTGTGCATACTTATGCAACCATATTATTTTATTTTTATATTTTTTCTTCCCTCTACCTAAAAGATTTCAGTTTTTTTTTCAATTGAGTTGTACAGTTTATAGGTCACATTAAAGGTGGACAAAGTTCTGAAATGATTTATCTTTGTCTAATTTTTTTACAGCACAGAAACCTGATATTTTAACAGGGGTTTGTAGACTTTTTATATCCACTGTATGTATTCACCCCCTTTGTTATGAAGCCCAGAAAAAGCTCTGGTGCAACCAATTCCCTCCAGAAGTCACATAATTAGTGAAATAATGTCTGCAGTCTAATAATAAGGTGTGCAGTCTAAGTGTCACATGATCTGTCATTACATATACACACCATTTTTGAATGGTCCCCCAAATGGAAAGAACATGGCACAACAGCAAACCTGCCAAGAAACGGCCGCCCACCAAAACTCACGGACCGGGCAAGGAGGGCATTAATCAGAGAGGCAGCACAGTAACCCTGGAGGAGCTGTAGAGTTCCACAGCAGAGACTGGAGTATCTGTAGATAGGACAACAATAAGCCGTGCACTCCATAGAGTTGGGCTTTATGGCAGAGTGGCAAAAAACAAAATGGCACGTTATGAGTTTGCGAAAAGGCATGTGGGAGACTCCCAAAATGTATGGAGAAAGGTGCTCTGGTCTGATGAGACTAAAATTGAATTTTTCGGCCATCAAAGAAAACGCTATGTCTGGCGCAAACCCAACACATCACATCACCCAAAGAACACCATCCCCACAGTGAAACATGGTGGCGGCAGCATCATGCTGTGGGGATGTTTTTCAGCAGCCGGGACTGGGAAACTGGTCAGAGTTGAGGGAAAGATGGATGGTGCTAAATACAAGGATATTCTTGAGGAAAACCTGTACCACTCTGTGTGTGATTTGAGGCTAGGACGGAGGTTCCACTTCGAGCAGGACAATGACCCCAAACACACTGCTAAAGCAACACTTGAGTGGTTTAAGGGGAAACATGTAAATGTGTTGGAATGGCCGAGTCACAGCCCAGACCTCAATCCAATAGAAAATCTGTGGTCAGACTTAAAGATTGCTGTTCACAAGCACAAACCATCCAGCTTGAAGGAGCTGGAGCAGCTTTGCAAGGAGGAATGGGCAAAAATCCCAGTGGTAAGATGTGGCAAGCTCATAGAGACTTATCCAAAGCGACTTGGAGCTGTGATTGCCGCAAAAGGTGGTATTACAAAGTATTGACATAGGGGGTGAATAGTTATGCACATTGACTTTTTCGGTTATTTTGTCATATTTGTTGTTTGCTTTACAATTAAAAAAAAACATCTTCAAAGTTGTGGGCATGTTCTGTAAATTAAATGATGCAAATCCTCAAACAATCCATCTTAATTCCAGGTTTTGAGGCAACAAAACACGAAAAATGCCAAGGGGGGTGAATACTTTTGCAAGGCACTGTGTATATATATATATATATATATATATATATATATATATATATATATATATATATATATATATATATATATGTAGGTAATGTGTGGGACATCTCTGGTGTGTGCTTCTAATTACTTGCTTCTGGCCTACCTGTCAGTAACATGCGCAGGGTCAGGCCCAGCAATATGGCCAATTTAATGGCATTCAGATATCCCACAAGTTGGTTTCCTGGCAGCTCATGCTCCAAGGGATCTACAAGTTATTTAAAAATAAATGATAAAGCGCAGTTATATATTTCTGTATCACATGCCTTCCAAATCAGAGAATTTCCACAGAACAATTGACATGAATAATACACTCGATTAACCTCCTAATAAACATATAACCCCTTAAAATTACTGTTAGGGCCTCATTCAATTGTGATTTGGCCAACTGAATAGGGCTCTATATAAGCACATAGCATATTTTTTTTACAGAAGTTTTTAGTAAGTGAAGACCTTGTTTTTGGATAGAAGTTCACTAACTAAACACTTCTGTAAAAAAATATGCTATGTGCTTATATAGAGCCTATTCAATTGGCCAAATCACAATTGAATAAGGTCCTTAGAGTGTTTCTACTGGAGTGACTGCTCCTTATTACTCATTCCATGGGCCCAATTCATACATTTATGCACTATAATTATTTCATATAAAGGTGGCCTGAACACCTATGAAAATTGTTTTTATTTTTTAATGCCCTCTACAGGCAACCACCTTGTATAGAGAAGCTGCAAGGGCCCCCCCATAGTATTAAAATAAAGAAACAAATATCATGTTTTATAATCTTAATAAAAAAATCTTTGAAATCTTGATAAATTGTATTTATGCTTTACTAGGAATGGATTGGGTGCCACCTAGAGGCACATTCTGCTAATAACTCCACGCATACATTGATATAATACACTGTGCTATTAATTAATACAAGTGATCAGTCCGAGCAAACCCAGACCAGTCAGAAAAATATTAGAACAGCCTCCTGTGTAGATATTATCTCACCACTTGAACATTTAATAGGGCTGGAGACAAGCATCTATGCTAGTTCCTGAGACACCTAAATGTATATATAAGTTTCCTGGGTTTGAAATGTTTGGTAACCAATGGGCAGTGATTATCTGAAAAACATATTTTCAGTGCACTTACAAAGTTATAGGCAGGAAAGTAAAATCCAGCTTTGCACACCCACAGGACACTTACATAGCCAAGTACTCACAGCAAAGCAGCCAAGTACAGAGTTTGACCTTTCAAAGGAAGTACTTGCTGCAGGATGGAATCACGTGGTTGGGTAGGGTTTGAGCTCACAACTGAATATATAGAGAGAGAGACTACATATCCCAGGCTGCTTTGTAACACAGGAACCCCAGAGTATAATATAATGTAGCAGCTAACCTTTGCTTTCTCTTGATTGGCCAGAACGAATTATGAATTTTATGCTAATCTTAGCAGGGATGACCACTAACATTTTTAATTTACAGAAATATACATAGTTCTAGCAATACATTGCAGGCTTCATTAGTTAGAACTTCGTATGGTGCATCCAAACACTAGTAATACCACCATACATTTTAATAGCCTTGGCTATTGGACTTACTGTGAGTGTAGTTGGTGCTCAGAGGTTCAGTCAAGGAAACATGTTGGATTATGCAGGCAAATGTGACGTGTTTGGAGTTTAAGCTGGTGGGAAGAACCAATTGGCTGGTGGCCTGATAGACTCCATGTTCTGACTCCCACATCTCTAATGACCCAATAGAAGGCAGCCATGTTTCTGAGCTCTGCCAGTTCAGGTAGACCGGGGGTGGGTAAAACCTTTGTGTCCTGCACACCAAGGTCATCTCCTCTTCTGTTGGTGACGTCAACTGGAGGAAAATCTCTGGCTGGCTTGGAGGCGCTGAGTGAAAAATATGTAATTAAACATAGAAAATGTGAACTGTTTTAGCACTCTTAATTGTCACTTGTTTTTGTAGAATTACCAGTTTATTTGCTACAATATATAAAAAACACAAAATTTTGAACTTACTCTATATTAAATGTATGGGGAAGGGGGGTAAATATAGTTTCCATGAATATAGCGGTACATCTATTTCATTTGGTTCTTGCAACAAAGATAACTGTGCTGATCCCATTCACAACATATACTGCCTCAAAAGAAATCTTACAAGATCCATTTAAGTTACAAGTTATTATAATATATTGCTATTCTTAATTGCAGTGGAAACTGCCTTAAAGCAAAAGCTATGTATAGAAAATCTATCTTCAAAATATTTGCTGTATCAAGGTAAGTCTTATTTGTATATCTTATTAGTAGTAACAGTAAGTTAGGATCTTCACATTTAAGGGTTATTAAAATAAAAAAAGATGATATTCCAGTTAATTCAGCACAACTTGTAGCACACCGCTGTAAAGTACTCATACAAATATGTTGAAACATTTTTTGAATTTTTGAAATAAGTGCCTTTTTCACAGGAAAAAAAGTCACAAAGTTTTTGTCTGTTTACTTGAGTCTCTGGCAAGTCCCCCAGGTAGACTGACAGAAAGAGCTGCGTGCAGAGAGCAGAAGCAGAAAGAGGGTTAACCCTTCCCAAATTCATGCAGGGAAATGACTGCTGGAAACTCCCATTGTGTTCATGGAGCTTGCACCGGCTGGTATCGGCATGAGTTGTTAATCACAGAACAGTCAGCAGTGTGTCTGTAACCAAACCTAAGACTGCAGATATTTAGCTGTTATTAGCTGTTATTAGTTTAATAAAAAAAAAATAAAAAAACAATAGATAATTTTTACATAGAATCTTGTGGTCTTTCACACTAGAGCACTTATAGTGAGGTAAATGGTCCTTTAACTTAGCTAATTACTTGGCTTATTACTTGGCTTATTACTTGGCTTATTACTTAGCTTATTACTTAGCTTATTACTTGGCTTATAGCCCAGCTTGTTTAGCATATATTGTTTTGTTTGTTTTTGGATTTATTATGCTTTCCATCATTTCATTTCCCCATCTTCCCCAGAGAGAACTAATTATTTTTGAGCTTAATATAACATGTATTGGTTGTTCTAAAAGAAAACGTTGTCGGTTAGAAATGAAAATGCCTCATATGTTCATAGAAATAGCAAAATGCTCCCAATAAACGCCTAATGTGTTTATACAACATAAGCTGTTTCAATACTTGCTATAAATACGTCTAACGCAGGTTGTGGTTTGGGGACCTTTCTTGCAAAATTCAATTGGAATAGACTGTGCAGCTATGTTCATGGAGCCTAGAATTACAGCCCATACATTTAATAGATATTGGTTCCCTGGTGGTCCAGTGGTTAGGATTAGGTGCTTTCACTGCTGAGAATTGCGTTTGATTCCAGTCAGGGAACCAAGAGGTCACACCACCTTGAAGCCAAGCAGGCCCTGGTCAGTACTTGGATGGGAGACCACCTAGGAATACCAGGAGCTGTATGCTGTGGCCCACTGGATGATGAATTGCCAAACCACTCCAGTATCTCTGCCATGAATACCAAGTGGATCAGCGCAGTGTGTTTTGGTCCATGTGGTCACAGAGAGTCAGACATGACTGAACAATGCAAACACACATTTAATAGAGCATATGTTTAGCATAAATGTTTTTCTTATAAATTGATAATTCTTCCCACTACAAAGACAAGAGACATTTAATAGTGCTCTAAACTGTATACTTTATATTATATTTTTATATTTTTTATTGAAAAGGACTAGATTATACAATATTGGTTATTTACTCTTGATTTACCAGCTAAGGCTAGGCTTTAAACGTTAATACATTTTCAATTAAAATGATTACTGCATTTACACCGATGTTAAGACGTCATCCTGACTCTAATTAAGGTGTAGTGGGTACTGCACCAGCTGAGATATGGAGATCTATGGAGAAATCATTTAGTTCATAAAAACTGATCAGAATTTAGAGGAAGTTCCTTTGCTACACTCTTCTTTATTGCAAAATAGCCTCTGTAATATTTAAGGACTATTATAGTATACTATACTATATACTAGCCACTTGCCCGTCACAAATGACGGGATAATATTTTATATTTCTAATTCCTCCCCCTGTCTCTCCCCCCCTCCTTTTTCTCTTACCCACCTCTCCCTCCCCTGTCTGTTTCTCCCTCTTCCTCCCCTGTATCTCTTTCCCCCCACTCCTGTGTCTTTTCCCCCCTCTCCCTCCCCTGTGTCTCTTTATCCCCTCTCCCTCCCCTGTGTCTCTTTATCCCCTCTCCCTCCCTTGTGTCTCTTTATCCCCTCTCCCTCCCTTGTGTCTCTTTCCCCCTCTCCCTCCCCTGTGTCTCTTTATCCCCTCTCCCTCCCCTGTGTCTCTTTATCCCCTCTCCCTCCCCTGTGTCTCTTTATCCCCTCTCCCTCCCTTGTTTCCCCCTCTCCCTCCCTTGTGTCTCCCCCCTTCCTGTGCCTCTTAACCCCTCTCCTTTGTCTCTCTCCCGTGCTTCTTTCCTCCTTCTCCCCTATCTCTCTCCTCACCCTCTTCCACCCTCTTGCTGAGCATTGCGCATTCGCAACGCGCAACTTGTTGCTGTAATTGCGAGCGTTACACAGAAACTCACAATTACAACAACTATATATGTGATATATTATACAGATATTTGAGCTCCATATCCATTAAAGCCAATCATTTATTATCAAGACTTGATGGTTCTGTTGTTATTATCGACTGTCTAATTCATGTTGCTCTGTTTCTAGTGTTCCTTTAAAGGACCAATTAGCAGCTATGTAAATTGTGAGCATAAATGCAATTTTAGAGAAAATCTGAAAATGTTGCTGATTCTGTTTATGTCGTGGGCACTTCCATCTTGAACTTCTAGATTGCCTGGAATCTAAATAGGAAGACTGTCATCTTCTATTCAGCCCTATTGCCCCGTGGCAGCAGTCTTTCAAAATAACTGAACATACGACATGGGACAATGAACAATATACACAGCAGGTCTCCTACCATACACAATCAGCTTGGTGCCATTCCCTTGCTCTTCTCCATCCTCCCACATTAAGACTTTGCAGTAGTAAGTGCCAGCGTCTTCCCAGGTTACGTTATTGATGATTAAGGAGCCATCTCCTTTGCTGAGGAACGTCCTTGGGAAGGTCAAGGAGAAGCGTCCTCTCAGAGCGATCACTTGGCTGGAGCTCCTGTTCTCTCCCAGGCCTGACCTGTGCCAGGATACGGCTCCTTTCACAGAGAGATCTACTGCTGAGAACGAGCAGCCCAGCTTGGCTTGGTCTCCTTGGGTCGCCATTACAGATGAAGGCGACTGAGAAACATCCAGAGCGGACTCCACTGGGGAAAAGGGAATAATATCTAAAATAACTAATTTTATATCAGAAGTTACTGTTTTGCTGCTAATTATTATATTAAGGGGATTATTATTTTATTATTAATTATTATTATTATTATTAATAATAATTAAAAAAATATATTATTATTATTAATAATAATAATAACAACAACAATAATAAAAACTGGAAGTATACAAACTGTTTTATGATAAAGGGACATGGAAAGATGTTTTTCCTTTGTTGAAAAAATACACCATTGTAAAAATCAGTTGTGACTTTGTTTCTTTGCATTTAGGCTTCGTGTTCTGCAATTAATTCATGTTGTAATTCTGCCCGTTAAAACAATATACAGTGGTACCTTGGTACTCGTCATTAATTGATTTAAGAAGGCACAACGTGTACCAAACACGACAAGTACAAGTTCCCATAAGGAGTAATGTAAATTGACAACATCAAGCGCCACAAGTACCGAAAAAGAGTGTCAAAGCAATTTCTGCTCATTAAAATGGGTTCAATACCAAATTCAACGAGTACCAAGGCAACATTGTATAAATATTATGTTCCATGGCCCTCATTCAATTGCGATTTGGCCAATTGAATAGGGGTCTAAATAAGCACATAGCATATTTTTTTTAAAGAAGTTTTTAGTTAGTGAAAACCTTGCTTTTGGATAGATGTTTACTAACTAAAAACTTCTGTAAAAAAATATGTTATGTGCTTATTTAGACCCCTATTCAATTGGCCAAATTGCAATTGAATGAGGGCCCATGTGAATTAGCCTCTTTCAGCAGTAGCTAAAGAGATTGCCATTAATAGACCACTGTAATATTTAATTCTTAAAATGCAAGGTAGTAGATATGTGCTATTAATGTTACTTTAAATGTACATATATTTTAGTAGCTTTACAATATATTAATGGATCAGAATTAGCTCTCATTAAAATGACAATTAATTAAATAATTCTACTCTAGCACTGAAAACTTAAAAAACAACACTTTTGGAATTTTTAAATAATTGCATGTATTTGTTGAATATTTAAACACTCTGGGCCTCATTCAATTGTGATTTGGCCAATTGAATAGGGCTCTAAATAAGCACATAGCATATTTTTTTAAAGAAGTTTTTAGTTAGTGAAAACCTTGCTTTTGGATAGATTTTTACTAACCAAAAACGTCTTTAAAAAAAATATGTTATGTGCTTATTTAGAGCCCTATTCAATTGGCCAAATTGCAATTGAATGAGGCCCTCCGTTTATTGCTAATAACATTGATCCCAATTCGTAGACCGGTTATGCAAAAGCCAAAATAGAAAAGATGGGACGCTGTAATGCTTTTATTTACTTTCTCAGTGGATTCAGCAAAATTTAAGGAATCAGTGTACTAAATACTGAAGCTAACCATGGTTGGGCCTGGTCAGTACTTGGATGGGAGACCACCTAGTAACAGCATTCACTTTTCTAAAACAGTGAAGTGCTATATCTATTATAATTATATATATTTTGCACAATAAAATATCCATAAATTAAAATATTAAAAGTTAAAAAAAATTATAATATCCTGCAATGCATGCACATATAGGACTAGAAAAAATACTTTTCCAAGTGCCATTTTCTGTTTTGAAAAAAAAATTATTTAGAGCATTCTTATTTATTTTTTAATAAAATATACAAACATTACATTTTCATGAAAGGTAATATAGTAATATTCTATGATTTTATCTGCATGTTTAATACTAAGAAAACAACACAAATAAAATGTACAATAAAATAAATACACATTGTTTATACTGATTCATGGATAATGCTATAGAAGCATATATGTGATGGCATATAAGAACAAAATGGTCCATATATTCTGCCTATTATATTTATATAAAAGCTTGACTTAATGAACCCTCTGGATGATCTTATGATAGAACTTCCATTGGGGCGAAGTCCTACTTATGTACTACTCTTTCTGTAATGTAGTACTTTATCTTATTACCCCTAAATCTTCCACCTTCCAACTTCAATTCCTCTTCCTCAAGACACTTTCATGCGGAAAATATATTAAATCATTTGATATAATTGCATGTTTTTATCGTGTCTCCCTCCCCCTTTTCTCCATTAGGCTATACTGTACATATTAAGGTCATGGAGTCTACTTATGTGTTTTGTCTTTTAGACCCGGTACCATTGTAGTTATCCTTCTTTGAATTGTTTCTAATTTATTATTATCCTTTTGAAAATATGGTCTCCATCACTGGACACAGTTATCTAGGTGAGGTCTAACTAGAGATCTATTTAGTGCAGTGGACACAATATCTAGGTGAGGTCTAACTAGGTGAGGTCTAATTAGATATCTATAGAGTGCACTAGACACAGTTATCTAGGTGAGATCTAACAAGGGATCTATAGAGTGCACTGGACACAGTTATCTAGGTGGGGTCTAACTAGGGATCTATAGAGTGCACTGGACACAGTTATCCAGGTGAGATCTAACTAGGGATCTATAGAGTGCACTGGACACAGTTATCCAGGTGAGGTCTAACTAGGGATCTATAGAGTGCACTGGACACAGTTATCCAGGTGAGATCTAACTAGGGATCTATAGAGTGCACTGGACACAGTTATCCAGGTGAGATCTAACTAGGGATCTATAGAGTGCACTGGACACAGTTATCCAGGTGAGATCTAACTAGGGATCTATAGAGTGCACTGGACATAGTTATCAAGGTGAAACCTAACTAGGGATCTATAGAGGGCACTGTATACAGTTATCAAGGTAAGGTCTATCTAGGGATCTATAGAGTGCAATGGACACAGTTATCTAGGTGAGATCTAACTAGGGATCTATAGAGTGCACTGGATATAGTTATCTAGGTGAGATCTAATTAGGGATCTATAGAGTGCAATGGATATAGTTATCTAGGTGAGATCTAATTAGGGATCTATAGAGTGCATTGGACACAGTTATCTAGGTGAGATCTAACTAGGGATCTATAGAGTGCACTGGATATAGTTATCTAGGTGAGATCTAATTAGGGATCTATAGAGTGCACTGGACACAGTTATCTAGGTGAGATCTAACTAGGGATCTATAGAGTGCACTAGACACAGTTATCGAGATGAGATCTAACTAGGGATCTATAGAGTGCACTGGATATAGTTATCAAGGTGAGATCTAACTAGGGATCTATAGAGGGCACTGGGCACAGTTATCTAGGTGAGGACTAACGATCTATAGAGTGACATTAGTACCTCTCTTTTCTGTTGATAGTTCCTACAAAACATCCAATAGCACTGAGGTTGGCCAGTTGGTCACTCACCGCCAGAGAGAAAGGCTGCCCCACATACAATCAGGACCAGGTTGGAGATCGAAGCCATGCTGTTGTGTATGGAGACTCAGGTGAAACTTGCTATGGCAGCCACCCCAGAGGACAAGTTACGTTTCAAGACCACAAAAGGAGGTGGGGATATTGGAAGATGAAGATGTCGCTGCAGACGGAGATACGTCTACCTGTGGTTTGACACTAATGTGGTTTTTAGTGATTAACCATGAATATGACACTTTTAGGTCACTTCATTTTTTATTTTTTTTTGCAATTCATTGACTTCTAATGATAACACCATAGTATTTACTAAGCGTCTTCTGACCTGAGGTATTAGTTTTTCTCTCCATAGGAAATAGTGCAAGGGATGTACTTGAGATGCTTAGTAAATTCCTCAGGGTGTTAACAAAAATGTAAAGTTGGTGGTAGGTAGTCATGCGTATGCGTATGTACCATGGAACCCCCTAGCCATGAACCTTGAAAAGTGTCTGCAGGGGGAGTCACAGCAAAATCCTAAATACCAAGATCTCAAGGAACACTGAAAGTATATTTTTCTGCATATTTGAACTGTGATAACTATTAAAGGGTCATGAAAGGTTACTTGTTTTTTATAATAAAAAAATGTACTATATTTATTTGCATATTCAAAAATCTTTTCCTTAACTAGTGCTTAAAAGCTCTGTTTTACTCACTGAAACCTTCCAAACAGTCCCTGCACTCTCTGTAGCTAATACACACATTGTTTCCATACTCAGTGTACTACCCAATTCCAGACTGTCGATCAGTAGCATTTCAACAACATTCTCTTAAGAGCCAGACTCTCATTGGCTAGTACATTTAGTGCCAAGATAAATATTGGCCCCTATTCAATTGAGCAGTTGTTAGTTACTGGAGCCCGTAAAATGATTTGCTACTCCATTGGAGTCTTTTAATTACCCTCAAACGATCTGCGGGTTACAAGCTGAAAATCCCTGCAGTTGTCAAAATCGTAACTCAGACCCAGCTAAGCCTTTGATCTTTCAAGCCCTTAAGTGTTACAATCGCAAATTGCTATTCAATTGCTACAATTCCTCATGCCCGTAAATGGCAAATGTAGAAGAAAATCCCTAAAAGTACCAGAGAGGACTCACAAGGGGGTTAAACACCTGATCGTAGTACTGTAAATGCAAATAAAAAATCAATACTGCACTTTAAAAGACGCCGAAAGCGATGAGAGACATTAGAATTCATTGCACAACAGTCTCAAGCTCACAAATCTGCAATAAAAAAAAATGTATGTTTAATTTCCATGTTATATCAATCTCGATCAATGAATTAATACATATCAGGCCACCCACATGGACTAGAACAGTATCGCCATTCATTTTTATTATTTTGTACATTGCGCAATTGCAAGGACCTCTAAACGCTAATTGATTGACGTTTAACCTTCATGTTTTACTGATGTCATAATGACGGTCTCAATTACTACTGTCTTTTTCTAAATCAGTAGTTACGGCCTCTGCGTAATTCATCATGATCATTCCCTGAATTGCTACTTACAGGTGCATGGTTTACGGTTTTGGCTTTCGGCAGGTAGCTGCGGGCTTGATCAATTGAATCGCTCTGTAAATATAGCAACTTGAATATGAAGGCAACTGCGGGCTTGTAATTGAATAGTTGACCATCGTATGTCTATTTCCTCATAGAAATCAGTGCATATCAAAGCTCTGTGAATCACATCGCAGCCCCGGCAATGCTTAGTGAATCTCTCCCAGTGTTTGTAGACATCCCAATGTCACAGAAAAAAAAACATCCTGACCTGAATGTAAAGTGCTTTTTAAGGTATTTACAGAAAGTGCACAGTGACCAACAAAGCTACATGGTCCTATTTTTTATTTTATTAATTAACTTTCCCAAAACCCAGAAGTGCTCTATCTTGTTTTATATATTTTGCATTAAAAATATCCACAAAATAAAATTTAAAAAAGCTATATTTTGACAACATCCTGCAATTCACGCACATTAGGGATTAGGATAAAATATTTAACCAGATATTCTCCTAGATTTTCTGACCCTTTCAAGTGCCATTTTCTTTTTGGGAAAAAAAATAAATCTAGTATCTGTATTTTTTTTAAATACACAAAAATTAAATTTTCGGAAAAATGTAATATAGAGACATACAACTAATTTGTACACATGCTTAATAATCAGAAAAACATAATACATATTACAATACATTATTTATATTGATTCATGTATTATGCTATAGAAGCATACATTTGATGGCACATAAGAACCAAATGGTCCATCTACTATGCCCATTATTTTTACGTAAAAGTTAGCTTAATTTATCCTCAGGATGGTCTTATGCTACAATGATGCTCTGCGTATCCACCACTCATTCTATAAAGTAGTACTTTCTCTATTACTATTATGGCTAAATCTTTCACCTCCCAACTTCAATCCCTGACCTCGTGTCCTTGCATTCCTCTTTCCCAGGACACTTCCCTCCTGAACTGTATGAAATCATTTGATATTACTGTAGGTTTATATCAGGGAGCAGATCCATACAATGACTGTTTTATGTTTTTCACAGTAAAAATAGCATTGGACCTTTCCTGTTGGTTGACCGCAAGTGATGTGAGCTCAATTCAAGGCTGCCTTGCAGCGCCACCTAGTGATCAGAGTGCAGCAGTGCTCCCTGTATCAGGACATGAATGGGGAGAATAGCTTTAGGGTTAGAGGGTCAGGGTTGGATTTAGGGTTAGGGGATACAGGTTAGGGTTAAGGGATACAGGTTAGGGTTACAGTTTTGTTTTAGGATTAGGGTTAGGCTTGGGGTTAGGGTTGGATGTAGGGTTAAGGGATAGAGGTTAGGGGATACAGGTTAGGGGGTATAGGTTAGGGTTACAGTAAGGCTTTAGGGTTAGGCTTGGGGTTAGAGGGTTTAGGGTTAGAGTTAGGGGTAGGATTAGAGTTAGGGATATTATATTAGTTCTGCTGAGTAGCAGCAGCACAGAATGGTACGGCAGCCTTGTTGCGCACTGCTTGCCACCCTACTGTGTCGGGAATGGCGCAGCGGTCACCTAACAGAAAAGATCCACAGCATTTTAATCCCATCTTAATAAATCAAAGTACATCAAAGTAAATAAATGCACAGATATACTGCATATCTAGTACAATCCAGAAACCTTCCATACTGTATCCCTTTAAATACATGACTACACTGTCCATTGATCATGCTGAGACTATATTGCAATTCCTCCTAGCACATGAATGGTAATGATGACCTAATTAATGCCAGACCCAATTAACCTCATGTTGTAACAGTGCATCTTGCTGTTATATGGGGCAGGCTGTGGTATTATTCAGATGCAGATAATGCTGTAGGTTGGGGGATATGATCGTGATCCTGTTAGACGCCCGTGTGGGTGCTCTGAAGATCTGCTCTGAAAGGAGGGCACAAAGCTGCTGACTATACATTTTTTTTTGCTGTGTTTGGTAATAATCACATTGTGTACGTGAGGCTGAAATACAAATAATTTCCACTTTACACGAGCACGATATGTTTTTGTCTTCTGTAATACCTTAACAAGAGTAGCTAATTGTTTTAATTAAGTGTTGATCATTAATAACATTCATATATTTTTTTTTGCGATATTAAATAATAAATCTAGTTTTAAATAGTAGAGTATTAGCCTCCTATTGAATTGATTGTCTCCACCCTGTTGCAGTCATCAAGGAGGATTTTTTTTTTAGATTAGATAAGATTCCGCACTATCATTCATAGGTTGTTTCTACAGCTAAATCTTGTTGCCAAGTTCAATTTATAAACAAAAAACACTTTTCCAGTCAAATGAGACCCTTTGTGTTGATATAACTTTGTGTCTGAATATTTAGTCTTGCCTGCTAGACAGAACCACCAGCCCCCACTGACCTTATAATATAAGCAGCAGGTGAGTTTGATCTTAAATGCACCATATTACTTTTTAAATCACTAAGGGCCTCATTCAATTGCGATTTGGCCAATGGAATAGGGGTCTATATAAGCACATAGCATTTTTTTTTAACAGAAGTTTTTAGTTAGTGAACTTATATCCAAAAGCAAGGTCTTCACTAACTGAAAACTTCTGTAAAATACATATGCTATGTGCTTATATAGAGCCCTATTCAATTGGCCAAATCGCAATTAAATGAGGCCCTAAATATATATTTTATTAATGATTAATATCTAATTAAAATATTTAGCTCCTGTTGTTAGGACACTATCATGGTCCTTTAGTGCTTTTACAATAGGAAAATCATAATAGACATATAGGCACGAAGGCAAATATGTTAATTTTATACAGATAACTCATTAAAAAAGAAGATGATAACAGTAACCTACAATGGTGCAATTCTCAAATATAGGAATATTGAACAACAATCTATTCATTATGAGGATGAGTTTGAGTACTGGATTAGGAAAGTGTTAGATGAGTCCCATAGTAAATGATTGTGTGCAGGATTAGTCCATATAAATACATTTAGCCACTAGGGGCGCTAGAGAGTTATTGATCAAAGCCATCTTTCAGAAGAGATTATATAAAATGTGAATGTCCATATTACACCTTCTAATGCTAACACAGCGTGGTCTGGAGCTTACTTTCAATCCAGGTGGACAAGTGGTCCTGGCGGGAGAGCTAGAAGGTATAACACATGAAAATGTGGAATATATAAAGCAATTGGCTGTGCTGTGTTCGCAACAGAAGATGCAACATGGAGATTTACAGCTTTCTGCATCTCATACAATGACACGTTCTGAGGAATAGAGAATAACATGGCGGTCCCCTAGGAGAGAGTTGAGGTAAATAATAAAACAATAGTGATAATTTATAACTTTAGAAAATAGTGGTAAAACTGCTGTTATTATTCTAATGCAGATTCTACTTTTAATCGGCAATAACTTATTTTACCTCTAGTCATTTGCCGTCATAAATGTTACTTTTTTTCCCCAGCCCCCTTCCCCTGTATCTCTTTCCCCACCCTGTCTCGTTTTACTCGCCCTCGCCCTCGCCTGTGTCTCTCCCCTCTTCCCTGTATCTCTTTCCCCCTTCTCCCTCCCCTGTGTCGTTTTACTCACCCTCTCCCTCCCCTGTGTCTCTCCCTCTTCCCTGTATCTATTTCCCCCTTCTCCCTCCCCTGTGTCTCTTTCATCCAAATCTCCCTCCCCTGTCTCTCCCCCATATCTCTTCCCCTTGTCCCTCTGCCCCCTCCCCTGTGTCTCTTTCCCCTATCCCTGTGTCTCCTTCCTCCACCCGTGTCTCTTCCCCCCACCCTTTCCCTGTGTCTCTTTGCCCCATATCTCTTCCCCCTGTCCCTCTGCCCCCTCCCCTTTGTCTCTTTCCTCCTATCCCCTGTGTCTCTTTCCTCCCCCGTGTCTCTTTTGCCCACCCTGTCCCTGTGTCTCTTTGCCCCATATCTCTTCCCCACTGTCCCTCTGCCCCCCTCCCCTGTGTCTCTTTCCCCCTATGCGCCGTGTCTCTTCCCCACACCTCTCCCCCGTGACTCTTTGCCCCATATCTCTCCCCCCCCTGTCCCTCTACCCCCTCCCCTGTGTCTCTTTCCCCCCTCCTCCTCCCTCCCGCGTCTCTTGCATTTTGTGACTTTTTAAATGCAATTATTCTTGAATGCTCTGTTTCCTGTCTTAATGTCTGGTGCTTTCTCAGGAGGGTGTGACCATGTAAACTAATAAACTCTGTTTTAGTCCTGGTGAGAACACTGACAGTTGTAGTTGCCACTTTCTTGTAATGCAAATAGAAACTCCCTCTACGTTCCAAGTCCCCTCTCACCTGCGGAAGTTTATCTGTTGAAGGTAGAATATAGATTCTATAGCATCATAATTACATCAAAGGCGATACATTTGAAGATATATTATTTTTTTAAATGATCTAGTTCTTCAAAATAGTACATTTTAAAAATAAGGGGGGTCACCTGTTACACCCACGGGAGGTTGTTATAACTCACAACATTTGAATACAAACTCCTTATGTGACATTGCGTCCATGTGGCCCAGAAGAACCCAGCGTGGTATGACTGTGTGGCTTCAAATGCCATTCGAGATGACATCATCATTCCAGAACCCACAGTGCATCTCAAAAAATAGCAACATGCCAGAGAAGAAAGAGAAATAACCACCAAATACAATGTCGTCAGCACCTTGTGAGGTCAGCCATACATACACACCCAAGAACAGCCAAGGTCAGGAAGAGTCATACTAATAGGATGGAGGTTATGTATACTAATAGGATGGAGGTTATGTATAATAATAGGATGGAGGTTATGTATACTAATAGGATGGAGGTTATGTATACTAATAGGATGGAGGTTATGTATACTAATAGGATGGAGGTTATGTATACTAATAGGATGGAGGTTATGTATACTAATAGGATGGAGGTTATCTATACTAGAAGGATGGAGGTTATATGTACTTAATAGGATGGAGGTTATGTATACTAACAGTATAGAAGTTATATATACTAGAAGGATGGAGGTTATGTATAATAATAGGATGGAGGTTATGTATACTAATAGGATGGAGGTTATGTATACTAATAGGATGGAGGTTATGTATACTAATAGGATGGATGTTATGTATACTAATAGGATGGAGGTTATGTATACTAATAGGATGGAGGTTATGTATACTAATAGGATGGAGGTTATGTATACTAATAGGATGGAGGTTATCTATACTAGAAGGATGGAGGTTATATGTACTTAATAGGATGGAGGTTATGTATACTAACAGTATAGAAGTTATATATACTAGAAGGATGGAGGTTATATGTACTTAATAGGATGGAGGTTATATACAGTGCCTTGCAAAAGTATTCCCCCCCTTGACTTTTTACATATTTTGTTACATTACAGCCTTATGTTTAATGATTTGTTAATCTGAATTTCATGTGATGGATTAGAACACAATAGTCTAAGTTGGTGAAGTGAAATGAGAAAAATATATACATAAAACTATTTTTTAGAAATAGAAAACAGAAAATTGTCATGTGCGTATGTATTCACCCCCTTTGTTATCAATCCCATGAAAAGATCTGGTGCAACCAGTTACCTTCAGAAGTTTCATATTTAGTGAACTGTGTGCAATCTATGTGTCACATGATCTGTCATTACATATACACACCTTTTTTGAAAGGCCCCAGAGACTGCAATACCTAAGCAAGAGGCACCACTAACCAAACACTGCCATGAAGACTAAGGAACTCTCCAAACAAATAAGGGACAATGTTGTTGAGAAGTACAAGTCAGGGTTAGGTTATAAAAAAATATCCAAATCTTCGATGATCCCCAGGAGCACCACCAAATATATCATAACCAAATGGAAAGAACATGGCACAACAGCAAACCTGCCAAGAGAAACGGACGCCCACCAAAACTCACGGACTGAGGCAAGAAGGGCATTAATCAGAGAGGCAGCACAGAGACCTAAGGTGACCCTGGAGGAGCTGCAGAGTTCCACCGCAGAGACTGGAGTATCTGTACATAGGATGACAATAAGCTGTACGCTCCATAGAGTTGGGCTTTATGGCAGAGTGGCCAGAAGTAAGCCATTACTTTCAGCAAAAAAAAAACATCACCCAAAGAACACCATCCCCACAGTGAAACATGGTGGCGGCAGCATCATGCTGTGGGGATGTTTTTCCGCAGCTGGGACTGGGAAACTGGTCAGAGTTGAGGGAAAGATGGATGGTGCTAAATACAGGGATGTTCTTGAGCAAAACCTGTACCACTCTGTGCGTGATTTGAGGCTAGGACGGAGGTTCACCTTCCAGCAGGACAATGACCCCAAACACACTGCTAAAGCAACACTTGAGTGGTTTAAGGGGAAACCTGTAAATGTGTTGGAATGGCCTAGTCAAAGCCCAGACCTCAATCCAATAGAAAATCTGTGGTCAGACTTAAAGATTGCTGTTCACAAGCGCAAACCATCCAACTTGAAGGAGCTGGAGCAGTTTTGCAAGGAGGAATGGGCAAAAATTCCAGTGGTAAGATGTAGCAAGCTCATAGAGACTTATCCAAAGTGACTTGGAGCTGTGATTACCGCAAAAGGTGGCTCTACAAAGTATTGACTTTAGGGGGGTGAATAGTTATCCACATTGACTTTTTCTGTAATTCTGCCTTATTTGTTGTTTGCTTCACAATAAGAAAAATAAACATGTTCTGTAAATATATGATGCAAATTCTCAAACAATACACGTTAATTCCAGATTGTGAGGCAACAAAACACGAAAAATGCCAAGGGGGTGAATACTTTTGCAAGGCACTGTGTGTGTGTGTGTGTATATATATATATATATATATATATATATAGTTGTGCTCAAAAGTTTGCATACCCTTGGCGAATTAGTAATATATGTACAATTTTTAAAGAAAACAGTGAGCAGCCAAAACATGTTTCTTTTTTCAATATTCAACTTTTTTCATATTTAACTGTAGGTTACAACAGAATGGCACAATCATAAAACAAAACATGGCAACAAAGAAAAAAATTAAATAATCCTGTTCAAAAGTTTGCATACCCTTAGTTCTTATTACTGTGTATTTCCCCCTTTAGCATCAATGGCAGCGTGCAGTCTTTTGTAATAGTTGTCTATGAGGCCCCTAATTCTTGCAGGTGGTATAGCTGCCTCCAGGTCATGCAAAGTCTTTGGTTGTCTTGCATGAAACGCAAGTTTGAGATCTCCCCAGAGTGGCAAGATGATATTAAGGTCAGAAGACTGTGATGGCCACTCCACAACCTTCCCTCTTTTCTGCCGTAACCACTGGAGTCTCAACCTGGCCTTGTGCTTAGGGTCATTGTCATGCTAGAAAGTCCAAGAGCGCCCCATGCGCAGCCTTCGTGCAGAAGAATGCAAATTGTCTGCTAGTATTTTCTGATAACATGCTACATTCATCTTGCCATCAATTTTCACAAGATCCCCCGTGCTTTTAGAGCTCACACACCCCAGAAACGTCAGTGAGCCACCACCAAGCTTCACAGTGGGGATGGTATTCTTTTCACTATAGGCCTTGTTGACCCCTCTCCAAACATAGTGCTTATGGTTGTGACCATAAACCTCTATTTTGGTCTCGTCACTCCAAATTACAGTGTGCCAGAAGCTGTGAAGCATGTTAAGGTGTTGTCAGCCATATTGTAAGCCGGGCTTTTTCATGGCATTGGAGCAGTAAAGACTTATTTCTGGCAACTTGACCATGCAGCTCATTTTTGTTCAAGTGTCGTCGTATTGTGCTCCTTGAATCAACCACACCGTCTTTTTTCCAGAGCAGCCTGTATTTCTCCTTAGGTTACCTGTGGGTTTTTCTTTGTATTCAGAAAAATTCTTCTGGCAGTTGTGGATGAAATCTTTCTTGGTCTACCTGTCCTTGGCTTGGTATCAAGAGATGCCCGAATTTTCCACGTCTTAATAAGTGATTGAACACTACTGACTGGCATTTTCAAGGCTTTGGATATCTTTTTATATCCTTTTTATCTTTTTGAAGTTCCATTATCTTGTTACGTAGGTCTTTTGACAATTCTTTTCTGCTCTCCATTGCTCAGTATCTACTCTGCTCAGTGCGAGCTAACAAAATCATTGACTATTTATACACAGGCACTAATTGCAATTTAAAAACCTGTGTGTGCCATCTTGTGTGTCTTTAACAAAGCCAAACATTCTACGGTATGTAAACTTTTGATATTTGAGTGATTTCTGTTATCATTATGATTTAAAAAGAAGCCAAACATCCATGTGATAATAAATGGCTTCATATGATCACTATCCTTCAATAAAAGGCATTTATTTTTATTTTTTTGTATGACCAGTCCTATTTTCAAAATAAATGTGAACATTTCACAATTTCTGCCAGGGTATGCAAACTTTTGAGCACAACTGTATATATATATATATATATATATATATATATATATATATATATAAATATATATATGTATATATAGTATATCACAAAAGTGAGTACACCCCTCACATTTTTGTACATATTTTATTATATCTTTTCATGTGACAACACTGAAGAAATGCCCCTCTGCTACAATGTAAAGTAGTAAGTGTACAGCCCGTTTAACAGTGTAAATTTGCTGAACTCTCAAAATAATATCTAAACCTTTGGCAACTAAAGTGAGTACACCCCTAAGTGGAAATGTGCAAATTGGACCCAAAGTGTCAATATTTTGTATGGCCACCATTATTTTCCATCACTGCCTTAACTCTGGGCACGCAGTTCACCAGAGCTTCACAGGTTGCCACTGGAGTCCTCTTCCAGTCCTCCATGATGACATCACAGAGCTGGTTGATGTTAGAGACCTTGCACTCCCCCACCTTCCGTTTGAGGATGCCCCACAGATGCTCAATAGGGTTTAGGTCTGGAGACATGATTGGCCAGTCCATCACCTTTACCTTCAGGTTTTTCTACAGTGTTTATATATATATATATATATATATATATATATATATATATATATATATATATATATATAAAATAACGTAGAGGGTAATCTTTAAAGGGCCATGGTAAGCACTTTTCAAGTTAAACCTATTTTGTGTTCACCATTAATTAAAAATACACATTCAAACAGCAGCAAATCAAAGCTTTAGCCAGAAATATTATTTAAAAAGTTTTCCTCATTAATGGCCTTTGTGGTACAATTCCCCACCTCTCTGATTGTCCTGAGCATTACTAGAAAAAAAGTGAATGATTTCTAGTGAGTTATCATTTATTAGGCAGTCTTGGTAATGCTTGAATATTACCGTATATACTTGAGTATAAGCCGACCCGAGTATAAGCCGAGGCACCTATTTTACCACAAAATACTGGGTAAAATGAGTGACTCGAGTATAAGCCGAGGGTGGGAAATGTGCTGCCCCCTGTGTCCCTCTTGTGCCCTCTGTGTCCCCCCTCTCTCTCCCATCTCTCTTCTCCCCTCTCCCTTCCCTGTGTCTCTTCCCCCCTCCCTTATCACCCTCCTCATTCTCAACCTCCCTCCTCAACCCCACTCCTCATCCTCAACCTCCCTCCTCATCCTCAACCCCCCTCCTCATCCTCAACCTCCCTCCTCATCCTCAACCCCCTCCTCAACCTCCCTTCTCATCCTCAACCCCCCTCCTCATCCTCAACCCCCTCCTCCTCCTCAACCTCCCTCCTCATCCTCCCTCCTCAACCCCCCATCCTCATCCTCCCTCCTCAACCCCCCATCCTCAACCTCCCTCCTCAACCCCCCATCCTCAACTCCCTCCTCAACCCCCCCATCCTCATCCTCCCTCCTCAACCCCCCCATCCTCATCCTCAACCCCCCTCCTTACCCTCCCTCCTCAACCTCCCTCCTCAACCCCCCCTCAACCTCCCTCCTCAACCCCCATCCTCATCCTCCCTCCTCAACCTCCTATCCTCATCCTCAACCTCCCTCCTCAACCTCCCTCCTCATTCTAAACCCCCTAAATACCTGTGTGCTCTTGTAAAGATAAAGGTGGTTTGTGTTTTTTCACACATAAATTATCTTTATATTTTAATAAAATGAAACTACTGCCACATCAAATCAATGATAAGGGTATCTCTTCGAAATATGTAAAATTACACATAAAAGAGAAAATGTAACACTTGTATTTAAATTTCTTTTTCTGTATAATTTAACAGCCACTCTAATGGCTTCTGAAAAGCACTAGCTTGACTCTATTACTAAGGAAACATGAGCTCTGTACATGCTTGCCAGCTATAATTATTTTAAGATACATGCAACCTGCATCAAATAATTTTAAAGGTCCATTTCTTGTTTCCCCATGAGCGTCCCTTTAATATTTTGCATAGATTTTATTTCAGCATTACCGAACTACGGCCTAGAACACATTAGTGTCTAATTATTAATGTGTGAATATCAGTTAAATGTATCATAGCAATCACATGCTATATAGCATAGCGAGTATATCCGTAGCAAGAGCTTTCCACCAATAACACTCCATTAAGCACCCATTACTATCAAATAATGATAGTAAGCCCAGCCATTATATTAGACCATATAATCAAAGATTTGAGACCACTAAAGCTAAAAGTAAAGGGTATTCTAACCATCCGCTGATGCCATTCAAAGCCTTAGTGAGATGTAATTTTTTATTAACTAATTTGTGCCCTTCCCAGCCATGATTCAATTAATATACAGCTCTTTTTTCATGTAGAGGTTGAAGTACATATTCTTCCACCCTTTATGTACACAAAATGTAATTAATGTAATATTTTGTTCATTTTTGATGTTAACATGTATAGTATCAGTTTAACAAGCATTGTTCACTCTATTGATAATGCAGTTGCAATAATATTTTGCCATTAACTGATATATATATATATATAAAAGTACTTATACAATTCTAATTACATTGTTTAACAAATTTCACTTTTTTTTGATAATTTAATTTTTTTACCTATCTTTTTCAATGCTGAAATTACAAAAATGATTTAAAAAATAATTATCTCCAGTACTGAAAATACAGACATAAGATTTAATTACAACTACAGTGGCACCTTGGCACTCGACGGCTTCAAAGCTTGCCAAATTCGATATTCAAAGGGTCTCGATGAGGAAAAAAAGCCCTCATAGTCAATCAAAGGGTGGTCAAAGCAGTGCTCGGCTGCCACCCAATAAATTATAGAATTATTTCAATTTGAATTCAAGGAAAGCCATTTAACATCAAAATGATTCCAGTCTGTGCTCCAACAATGGAGGCTGTATAGGCTGAAGTTGTCCAATTTTATGAAGATATTCAACACGCCATAGATACAACACCGAGAGAAGATGTTACTATCAGCATAGGAGATTGGAATGATAAAGTCGAGAAACAAAAGATACCTGGAGTAACTGGCAAGTTTGGCCTTGGAGTACAAAAGGAAGCAGGTCAGAGATTAGTAGAATTAAGATAATTCTCTGGTCATAGCAACATAGATGACTCTACATATGGACATCACCAGATGGACAATATAAAAATCAGATTGACTATATACTTTGTAGCCAAAGATGGAAGAGCGCTATACAATCCGCAAAAACAAGACATGGAGCTGACTGCGGCTCAGACCACGAGCTTTTTATTGCAAAGTTCAGAAATAAACTGAAGAAAAGAGGTAAAATCATCAGACCAAGAAGATACAAAATAAATAATATCCCTTGTGAATATACAGTGGAAGTAAATAATAGATTTAAGGGACTAGACATGGAAGATAGAATGCCTGAAGAACTTTGGACTGAAGTTTGCAACATTATCTAGTAAACAGCAACAAAGAATATCCCTAAAAGAAAAAAAAAGTAAAGAAGTCAAACTGGCTGTCTGATGAGGCTTTGAAAGTAGCCCAGGAAGGAAGGAAAGTGAAAGTTAGTGGAGATAGGAAAAGATTTGTCCAACAGAATGCAATATTCCAAAGGATAGCAAGAAGAGACAAGGATACATTCTACAATGAGCGTTGTAAAGAGATAGAAGAAGATAACAGAATGGGAAAGAGATCTCTTCAAGAAAATTTGGGATCTCAAAAGGAAACCTTTCCTGCCAACGTGGGCATGATAAAAGACAAGAATAGTAGGGACTTAATAGAAGCAGATCAGATAAAGAAGAGGGGGCAGGCATACACTGAAGATCTACACAGAAAGGATCTTAACAGCAGTTATGACCTCAATAGTATGCCCTATGAGCTGGAGCCAGACATCTTGGAGAGTGAAGTGAGATGAGCCCTAGAATGTCTTGCTGATAACAAGGTTGCAGGAGTTGATAGAATACTAGCTGAACTATTCAAAATTCTAAAAGATGATGCCGTGAAAGTGTTACTTGACTTGTGCCCAAAAAATTTGGAAAACTCAACAATGGCCAATAGACTGGAAAGGTGAGTCTACATATCAATCCTTAAAAAAGGCAGTGCCAAAGAGTGTTCCAATTGTCGAACAATTGCGCTCATTTCATATGCCAGCAAGGTAATGTGTAAGGTCATACAGGCTCAGCTCCCAAAAAAATATATGGACAGGGAACTACCAGATGTGCAAGCTGGGTTCTGATGGACAATAGAGAAATCAATAGAGTTCCAGGAATGTTGCAAGTTCTTAAAGAGATGGGGGTATCAGACCATCTCATCTGCCTACTGACGAATCTGTATATGGGCCAAGAAGCCACGGTCATAAGAGAACATGGAACAACAGAAAGGTTCAAGATAGGAATGTCACCTTATTTATTCAAATGATAGGCAGACTACATATTGCACAAGGCCGGGTTGGAAGAATCCAAAGCCGAAATCAATATTGCTGGAAGAAATATCAACAACCTCAGGTACGCGGATGATACTACTCTGATGGCTGAAAGTGAGGATGTACTAAAAGACCTATTGATGAGGGTAAAAAGAAAAGTGCAAAAGCTGACCTGCTGCTCAACGTTAAAAAGACGAAGACCATGGCAAACAGCAATTTTAGTTCCAGGCAAATAGATGGGGAAGAAGTGGAGGCAGTGACAGAATTTATTTTCCTGAGATCCAAGATCTCTTCAGATGTTGACTGTAGCCATGAAATTAAAAGGCGTTTGCTTCTGGGGAGGAAAACTATGGCAAGTCTGGACAAGCTAGTAAAAAGTAAAGACATTACACTGTCATCAAGGGTTAGAACTATGGTATTCAAAGTAGTAACATACAGATGTGAGAGCTGGACCATAAAGAAGACTGAACGCTGTAGAATTGATGCCTTTGAATTTTGGTGTTGGAGAAAACTGCTTAGAGTCCCTTAGACTGCAAAAAGATCCAATGAATCAGTACTTCAGGAAATCAAGACAAACTGTTTACTGTAAGGTATGATCATGAGGCTGAAGCTTAAATATTTTGGCCATATTATGAGAAGACAGGAGTCCCTAGAGAAGACTCTGATGCTGGGAAAGATTGACGGCACAAGAAGAAGGGGACGACAGAGGTAGAGATTGATTAGGTCATTGAAGCAATGAACACAAGCTTGATGGAACTCAGAGGGACAGTGGCTGACAGATGTGCCTGGCGTGCTGCGGTCCCTAGGGTTACGGAGAGTCGGCCATGACTGAAAGATTAAATAACAACAACCGAGGTACCAATTGTATTATGCTAAGTTTGGAAGTCAAAAGGAAATTTTAATGCAGAACTTTACTAGAAATATGCATTCTTAAAAATATATTAAATTAAAAAATAACAATATATTTTTTGTTGCCTGCCCATTGTACTCTAAATCTGGGGCATTTCAGATAAGCAGCAGTCTGCTAACATACCAGACCTCCGGTTTTCTTGATACCTACTCTCCATCATCAATAATGTCCTGGTGGACAAAAGTACAAAAAAAAATCCAAATAAGGGAGTAGAAAGTGGATGTTCAATTAAATGATTCAGCCTAATATCTGTTAAGCTAAGATAAGTTTACTTGCAGTTATCTGCTCTGTAGTTTCTCCAAAAGTTCTTAGCTACAAGTTTGAATGATTCCGATAGCTGTTCTCTCATGACCATGAAGCATCTTCTCAAAACGTTCATCTTCGAGAATTTTTTTTTTCCTTTAAGGTATTTGAAAGCCAGTCCATCTTGGTTCATCTCAAAATTCTTAATATGCACAAACTTGCAATGGTGGTAACAAAAACTTTTTGGGTCCACTAGAGAGCTGTTCTATACACTTTACTTCCATGTAAACCATACATTTCATACATGTAGAATCCAAAATGACTCAGCACAAAATGGTTGTATGGCTGCCACACAATACCTGATAGAAAAATATACCCAATATTTAAAAATAAATACATTTTTTTAAGTGACATTTACTTTGTCATGAAAACTGACCCAAAAAAATATTTTTATATTATTTCTTATTTAGGATAGTAAGATTGGTCAAAATTGACTGATTTCATTTCAAAAACAGCAAGATGACACAATATGTATCCAAGAGATCCACTGACAAAATGATAAAATCCCTTATTTGAGAGAGAATGTATTTAACGTAAAGATCCATGCAACTTTTCATAAAAAGGCCAGAGGGGTCACATTTTTGTTCAAAATAAAAAAAAAAAGATTGACAGAAGATTTTAAAATAATTGATCTGGAGAGGAGATTTATAATTTGGGTTGGCTCTATTAACAATGAGAAGTTAACATTGGTAAATGTATATGCCCCAACAGAGGCCAAAATAAAACATTTTAACTCATTAAAGAAACAAGTTAAAAAAAGTCAAAGCTGGAGTGTTAATTATTTGTGACCGCCTAAATATGATAGCAAATGTAAGAAATCAATAAAAAAAAAGTTGAACCCCGACTCTCAGACAGTAAAGAAATCAAAAAACTGTAAAAACTTAGATTAAAATTGAACCTGTATGATGTTTGGCGAATAAACCATAGTAAGGAGAGAGATTAAATATTCTATTCTCAGAGACATGAGATGGACCACTTTCTAATAGATTTAAATATCTTAAAAACAGTTATAAAATCTGAGATAGGACTAATCAAATGGTCCAATTATTTTACAGTTGCTTGATCAATCAACTCAAGGCCAAAATACTATTAGAAAAATAGTCTCTTCATTATTCATGACTATAGAAAAAAGTTATTACTTCAAAAAGAAATTGAGACTTTTTTTGTTCTAAATTATAGGATAGTTGAGAGAAATTCCACAATATGGAATAGACATAAAGCTGTCATGAGAGGGGTACTAATCTCCTGGTCCTCTTACCGTAATAAGCAAAGAGATCTTTCAATGAGAGAACTCAACTGGAAACTGATGGAATTAGATAGAGCCAATAAATTAGATCCTCTTCCGGAGAGAATGAAAGAAATAAAATCAATTGAAGCTCAAATAAATAAAATCATTAAACTCAAGTAGATAACACCACATGGAAGCTTCAACAGAGAATGCATTGCCTGCGTAATAAGGCAAATAAACTCTTAGGGCCTCATTCTATTATCGGCCGTAAGGCTGCGATTCCTTGCGGGGGTTCTGTTAACTCGCGATTCTATTATACGGCCCGCAAGGATCTCATCTTACGGCCGGCCGCATATCTTGAAACCGGCCGTAAGCTGTGAAATCTAAAAACGCAAAAATAAATTCAAGCCTGCACTGTACAGCTCTGTAAATGCCAGGGATCATATTGGGGGACATGAGGATTAAAAGTAACCCACTCTCAAGCTTGCACATCAGCCCAAACCCGAGTTCAAATTAACTGTTTATTTTCCGGCTGCGGCGTGGGCGGGTCTGAGGTGCTCCAAGCACTCTGGACTTTTTACATGGATATTTTACGGATATTAAAAATAAAATAGTTTACGGATTTGAGTATAGGATAATTATGTGCTATTTTTTCTAACATCTAAAATCCCTTTATAGTCTTCTCAAAGTGCAGGATGGCTTTATTTGAGCTATTTTATGTGCTTAATTGGTGCTAGCGGGACCTCTTTCCTGCAAGTAAGCTGCGGCTCGCTTTTAGCCTTGCAGAGAGGTTTCCCGGAGCAATTGAATTGCAAATAGGAATTTCTTACGGCCGAAACTCTTGCGGACGTTTTAGATCAAAGGCTTTCCTCCGGCGAGAGCGGCCGCAAGAGATAGCAAGGCGCCGGCCGCAAGCCTGCCGGAGTCCCCGGCCGGAGGGGAATAGAATAACAGAATAGCTTGCGGCCGGTCCTTGCGGCCCCGCAACGGCTGCGGCCGCTAATAGAATGAGGCCCTTAGTTGATAAACTAAAAAAGAGAGATCCATTAAATAGAATTGAAAAGATAAAAGATGAGAATAATATATCTTATACAAAGCCAGAAGATATAGGTAACATTTTCTACAATTTTTTTTTTTTTTTTATATAATCTAGAAAAAAAAGATAGATCAAATGAACGAAAGATATGCAAGCTTTTCTAGACAAAATTAATCTTCCGAAAATTAAGTGAAGATGATTGAAACTTTCTTGAAAATAATATTACAAAAGAGGAAGTCGAAACAGTAATTTCAAATCTTAAATTGAATTCTGCTCCAGGTCCAGATGGGTTCCCCATTCTCTACTACAGAACTTTTTAATAAGTTCTGGCGAAACAGTTAGTGAAAGTTTATAATTATTAAATAAGAGAGAGAAGCTCCCACAGAAATGTAAGTAGCCAAAATAATTAACATACCAAAACCAAATAAGGATTTTAGATATTGTAAGAATTATTGTCCAATATATTTGCTCAATGTTGACATTAAGATCAATGCCAAAATTTTGGCTTTGAGGTTGAATTCAATTTTGCTGAGTTTGGTCAATATAGACTAGTCTGGCTTTATAAAGCGCAGACAAACATCTGACAATACGAGAAGACTAATTCATATGATCTCCTGTTGTAATTTTACAATAAAATTCCATGTGCGTTACTTGCTTTAGATGCAGAAAAAGCCTTTGATAGGCTTAATTGGAAATTTATGAAATTAGTTTTTAAAAAAATTGTTTCAATAATTTTGGATTAAAGGCAATTAGTTTGTTGTATTCTTCCCCTTCAGCATCAATATCTGGAATAGGTTTTCCGACAGATAAATTTGACTTGAGTAATGGGACAAGTCAAGGTTGCCCCTCTCTCCATTAATCTTTGCACTGGTAATGGAACCATTTGCAGAAGCAATTAGAACTTCAGGTGACATAGATGGCGTAACAGTAAAGAATAAGTCATTCAAAGTTATGCTTTTTGCAGACGATATCATTCTGAAAATAAATTATATAAAGAAATCATTAAAACAAGTACAGAATCTGATAAACAACTTTAGTTTGATATCATATTATAAGATTAATTTAGATAAAACTGAAATATTAAACCTCAATTTATCTAAGATTTGAGATGTGAAAAATATTTCCTCGAGATCGGGTTCTATGTTCAATAAATTACTTAGGCATCATCTTTACAAAAGACCTGGGGAAAACGGTTACTGTAAATTTCAATAAATTATATGAACATATTCTCAGTTTGATAAACAAATGGAAAGCCCTAGCCATCTCATGGTTAGGAAGAGTGGCAACAGTAAAAATGTCTTTATCAACAAAAATTATTTTTTTAATTAGATCTCTTCCTTTAAAGATGTATAAAAAAAAATAAAAAAAATAATAGATCTGTTCCTGTATAATAGAAATATCATTAAAATGAGCTTTCAAAAAGGAAGCATTGCTTCCCCATGTTTATCAGACTGTTACAAGGCTGTAATGCTTTTACATCTTGTTAAACGGTCCTTTGTAAACCAAAAAGAAGGGTGGGGATACATTGAAAAAACTTTAGCACCAAATGAGGAAATCACTAATCAGTTATGGGAAGATAATGTAAATTAGATGATAAACAACTCAGCTCCCATAGTTAAATATGGCTTTGAATGTTGGCATAAATGTAATAAAAGACATAATTTAATTTCTGTGCCGGATCAAGCAATACCACTTCGGTGGTTAGCAAGGAAACTAAAGACCCATTTTTGTCCAGATTGGGAGAAATGGAATATATGTTATTTGGGTAATTTGTACTTGAAAGGTGTTTAAAAAAATTTTGAATCTTGTTGTACTGAATATAAATTTCCAAAGTGTAAATGGAATTGGAATTATGAAAATCAAAAATAACAAATTCCATATATAATTTAAAAGGAGAGAACTTGGCAGTCATCTGATTTCAAAATGTTATACATTATTAAGAAAGGAACATCTTATAGAAAAGACTGACATCTTGTGAAAGAATGGAAACAGCTAGATGTACCTCTTTTAAGTGATATATTATTAACACTAGAAAGAAACAGACTGTTTGAACAAAAACTATATCTTCTGGGTTTACAATCTCATAAAATTAATAAATGGGCTATATGAGATAAATGTAAAGGTGAATCGACAATTTAACACCAGGTATAATAACACCTGGTAATAATTCTTTTTTTTTTTTCTCCCTTTCCCGAATATCTTTATTACCCATCCACTTTCACCATGTGGTGTTTATATGTTTGTATGTATTGTAATATTAAATGTGATTAATGTTTTTTTTATGTTTAAATATTTTGTATAGAAAGCAAAAAAAAAAAAAAGTTCAATTAAAAAAAATACATACCATTATCATTTGGAAGTTTTCCATTTAGTAGCAGAAGGAAGCGATGAGATAGAAAGTCAGTGAGCTGAGTGGCTCTCGATGTTATCTCTGCCTCGGGTCAGATAATATATCCTGCAAATGGGAATATCAGATGATTGTAATTTGACTGTTTATAAAGCTACAAGAATTAGGGGTTGGTGTAGATGGGGGAAGGTGGGAAGGAATAGGTTGCTGTAGTCAGAAGGGATCGGGAAGCCTATGGAACTGGTAGATCTCTGAGGAAAGGGAAAGGCAGACAAAATGCTGGCTGGCTAGTATATGAGAGGTAGGGAGAGAAGGGAGGGATTTCGCCTTACTGAGAGGGAGGATGGCAAATTTTAACATAACAGAGGTAATCCTCATTAGCATTAGAAACTAGCCCACCACCCCCAGATCAAATAGGTTGAGGGACACTGGTCTCGATGTCTCATTTTTCTCCAAAGGGTTCAAAAGTTGAAGTTGATGCAGGACTTTAGAAACTATGGGCCCGTAGTGAATATCTATTTTTAATGTTGTGACCACAAGGTTTATAGATACATATATAGCACTAATCCATCCAGATTTATGCTTACATGTCAATTATATTTGTTGTCTTTCTTTTAGACAATGGGAATAGTTCCACAAAGAGTATCATCTCACTTCCTCCAATGACCTCCAACTCTCAGCCATCTGTCATCTCAGATGTGCACAACCACTTTAGCAGAGAAAATGTTCTTCTTCCTGGAAATGAACATCCAACCGCTACAATACCAAACCAGCTACATGGTACCCCGGCCTATATCTACAGTTTCCCTGAAAACTCTACTCTGCCACGTGGACTACCAGCCGCTCCTCTACTTTTCCAAAACATCAATGTACCTGTGTCATTCCCAGATATTTACGAGGGTGACAATGGAAAGTGGGATGGTCACTTCAATACAATTCAAAGGGCCTATAAAGAGCTAGGGAAGGACGCAGATTTTGCTATCCGTGTACTGACAGAGGACTTCACTCTGCCATTCCCATATGCCTGGG
Source organism: Discoglossus pictus (assembly GCA_027410445.1). Lineage (NCBI taxonomy): Eukaryota > Metazoa > Chordata > Amphibia > Anura > Alytidae > Discoglossus > Discoglossus pictus. Next base: position 218,788,278 of record CM050169.1, on the reverse strand, counting down.
AGGATGAAAAAGGGCAGTTACCACAAAGCTCCCAAGATGACCCAGTGGACGAGGACAGCTGGGACTTCTTTTTGCACCCAAACAAACCAGTGCCACTGACTCTAAAGCCCCTGCTTTCCACTGCCCAAGCATACTTTAAAAAGAGGAGGCTAGAAAAAATGACCCTGAACTACTCTACTCGTTCTGGGTCACATTCTACCAACCATGGCTCATCTGTGGCCATGCCCCGCTTTGTAATGATTACAGAAACCCCTCCAAATGCATTTTCAGCTACCCCATTAGTACCAGTAAAAGCTGATGGGAAAGTACAGATTCCCCATCATAGTGGGGTGACACCTCTAGGCACTATCCAGCAAACTAGCACAGGCTCATCTGCAGACAGCAGTTAACACTGTATTATTACATATGACTTCATACTAATTACTAATAAATCTTTTTTCCAGTAGTATTATTCCGTTCTTATTTCATTTTAATGTGATTAGCATATTGGTCTTATGCTCAGAATGGGTAAAATGCAAGACCCTCTTTGTATGTCTGTTTATAAATATTTATATACTAGCATCTTGCCCGTCAAAAAATGGCTGTCAATAAAATTTGAAGCCATGGCAATGCTGATTGGCACACAATGTTAAGCTTTTTATACTCTAAGGGCTTCGGCGCTCATTGCGAGCCTTTCCTCGCGTGTCCTTTGGCTCGTCTCTATATTTTTTTAAATACTAATTAATGAATTAGATAAGATTAGACCTAGAGTCCCCCGTGGGAGAAATCAAGATCTCACTATAGCGCCTATATATATAAAGGAGATTATATGGAAGATCAATTAACGTATGTGATATACAAGAGAGAAATCTTTTAATATGAGTACTAAGTTCGACCTTCAATAAAATATAATTATGGATAAACAGTTTTTACTATATAAGATAAGAAAAAAAAATGTTTCCCCACTCAGCCCTAATAAAAAGCTGATAAAAAAAATAAATTTCTCCCTGAAAATAGGGGGCAAATCATAGGTGCGTGTTATACGCCGATATTCCCTCCCCCTCCTCAACCTCCCTCCTCACTCTAAACCCCCTCCGCATTCTAACCCCCCCTCCTCAACCTAAACCCCCCTCCTCATCAACCTAAACCCACCTAAATACCTCCCCCTCACATACCTGCTTCTGCTCTGACCTCCGCTTTAGGTTGAGGAGGAGGGGGGTTTAGGTTGAGGAGAGGGGGGGTTAAGTATGAGGAGAGGGGGTTAGAATGCAGAGGGGGTTTAGAATGAGGAGGGAGGTTGAGGAGGGGGGTTGACGTTGAGGAGGGTGGTTGAGGAGGGGGTGGAGGAGAGGGGGGTTGAGGAGGGAGGATGAGGATGGGGGGGTTGAGGAGGGGGGTTGAGGGGGTTTGAGGAGGGAAGTTGAGGATAGGGGGGTTGAGGGTTGAGGTTGAGGAGGGGGTTGAGGATGGGGGGTTGAGGAGGGAGGATGAGGAGGGAGGTTGAGAAGGGGGTTGAGGATGAGGAGGGAGGTTGAGGATGAGGAGGGGGGTTGAGGATGAGGAGTGGGGTTGAGGATTAGGAGGGGGGTTGAGGATGAGGAGGGAGGTTGAGTATAAGAAGTTGAGGTTGAGGAGGAGGGTTGAGGTTGTGTAGGGGGATGAGGATAGGGGGTTGAGGAAGGAGGATGAGGATTGGGGGGTTGAGGAGGGGGTTGAGGAGGGAGGATGAGGAGGGAGGTTGAGGAGGGGGTTGAGGATGAGGAGGGGGGTTGAGGATGAAGAGGGGGGTTGAGGATGAGGAGGGAGGTTGAGGATGAGGAGGGAGGTTGAGGTTGAGGAGGGGGGTTGAGAAAAGAGGATGAGGATGGGATGGGGGGGTGGAGGAGGGGGTTGAGGATGAGGGGTTTGAGGAGGGAGGGGGTTGAGGAGGGAGGATGAGGAGGGAGGTTGAGGATGAGGAGGGAGGTTGAGGATTTTGCTTCAAAGTTCTTTATTTGAAATTTTTTTTTTTCCCCTGAAATTCCCTTCTTAAAATGAGGTGCGTGTTATATGCCTGGTGCGTGTTATATGCCGATAAATACGGTATATATAGAATCAGTACTTAAGTGTGTCCACAGGTGGCTGTCTTTTGATTGTAGTATCAGATTCTTCTTTCTCTCAAATTCAGACCCATTCTGTATATCTGTTCGGTCGTGGGGCAGCTACTTTCAATCACTCTGGTCAGACTTTTGCATATACTATTAAAAATCAATCCAACATATACAGAAAACAAAAATTCAATATACTGTATATACTCGAGTATAAGCCGACCCGAGTATAAGCCGAGGCACCCATTTTACCACAAAATACTGGGTAAACTGAGTGACTCGAGTATAAGCCGAGGGTGGGAAATGTGCTGCCCCCTGTGTCCCTCTTGTGCCCTCTCTCTCCGTATCTCGTCTCCCCTCTCCCTTCCCTGTGTCTCTTCCCCCCTCCCTTATCACCCTCCTCAACCTCCCTCCTCATCCTCAACCTCCCTCCTCATCCTCAACCCCCCTCCTCATCCTCAACCCCCTCCTCATCCTCCCTCCTCAACCCCCCCTCCTCAACCCCCATCCTCATTCTCTCTCTTCAACCCCCCTCCTCAACCTCAGCCCCCCTCCTCATCCTCAACCTCCCTCCTCATCCCCCATTCTCAACCCCCTCCTCAAGCACCCCATCCTCATCCTCCCTCCTCAATCCCCTCCTCCTCAACCCCTCCTCCTCATCCTCCCTCCTCATCCTCAACCTCCCTCCTCATCCTCAACCTTCCTCCTCATCCTCCCTCCTCATCCTCAACCCCCTGCTCAACCTCCCTCCTCAACCCCCCCATCCTCAACCTCCCTCCTCAACCCCCTCCTCAAGCCCCCCATCCTCATCCTCCCTTCTCAAACCCCCCATCCTTATCCTCTCTCCTCAACCCCTCGTCCTCAACCTCCCTCCTCATCCTCAACCTCCCTCCTCAACCTCCCTCATCCTCAACCTCCCTCCTCATCCTCAACCACCTCCTCAACCTCAACCCCCTCCTCAACCCCCCCATCCTCATCCTCTCTCCTCAACCCCCCATCCTCAACCCCTCCTCCTCATCCTCCCTTTTCAACCCCTTCCTCAAACTCTCTCCTCAAGTCCCCCTCCTCATCCTAACTCCTCAACCCCCCCATCCTCAACCCCCTCCTCATCCTCAACCTCCCTCCTCATCCTCCCTCCTCTTCCTCAACCCCCCCATCCTCAACCCCCTCAAGTCCCCCTTTTCATCCTCCCTCCTCAACCACACATCCTCAACCCCCTCAAGTCCCCCTTTTCATCCTCCCTCCTCAACCCCACATCCTCAACCCCCTCAAGTCCCCCCTTTTCATCCTCCCTCCTCAACCCCCCATACTCAACCTCCCTCCTCATCCTCCCTCCTCATCCTCAACCTCCCTCCTCAACCTTCCTCCTCAACCCCCCATCCTCAACCTCCTCAACCCCCCATCCTCATCCTCAACCCCCCATCCTCAACCTCCCTCCTCAACATCAACCCCCCTCCTCAACCTCAACCCCCCCTCAATCCCAACCCACCTCCTAAACCTCAATCCCCCTTAACCTCCCCCCTCAATCCCCCTCAACCCCAACCCCCCTCCTCAACCTAAACCCCCCTCAACCCCCCTCCTCCACCTAAACCCCCCGTAAATACCTCCTCTCTCACTTACCTGCTTGTGCTCCGGCCTCCGCTTCTTGACCCGGCGCGCATGTGACGTCACATGCGCGCCGCGTCATTAGCATATACCGGGTGCCAGCAGTCTCCTTGTATTCTCGGGGGCCTTGTCTCTTAAGTATAAAATCAGCCTGGTCATAATTAACCAGACTGGAGGTGTGCCTTTTAAGCATATTGGCCAATACCTTGGCATATAATTTTGTATTAATATTTAATAGGGAAATCGGTCTGTAGTTTTTATATATTTTGGGGTCTTTCCCTTGTTTAAGGATAGTAACAAAATTGGCTTCTGCCATTTCTGATGGCATCTGGTCTGATTTTTTGATTTCATTAAACATATTATAGAGAATAGGGCTTAGTTCTTTTATACATATTTTATGGTATATCCCAGTAAAGCCATCTAAGCCTGGAGAATGTATTCACTTTTAGATCTAAGATGGTTTGTTCTACTTCCATTAGTGATGCATCCTTAGTCAGTTCTAATAATTCTTCCTTAGATATTCTGGGTAAACTTATTTCTCTAAAAATTATTTTATCTCATATTTAGAGGGTTTTGTAAAGTTATCGCCTAACTCTAGGTTATATAGGGATTGATAGTTTCAAAGACCTAGCTAATCTCCTTGGAATGATTGTATTTCCTGTTATTTTTGTCCCTGATACCTAATATTCTTTGTTTTATCCTGTGATATTTGTTTTTATTCAATATATAATTTTCGCCTTATTACCCATAATATAATGGTCTTCTTGACCTAAGGATTGCATTATCTGTTTGTAGCTGTAAAATGTTCTGTATTAGTGTTTTAACTTTCCTAATTTGTAATATACTGTTACTATCCGGGCAGATTTTGTTCTTCTTTTGCAGATGATTAATTTTGATGTAAAGTTCTGTCAGAGTTCTACCTCTATTTTTCTTAAGATGAGCGCTTCTAGCTATACATAATCCTCAGACAAAAGCCTTGTGTGCACACCATATAGTCGTACCTAGAGGAACCGATTTTGTATTTATTGCAAAGAAGCTATTAATTTCCTTTTTTAACTTATTCACAAATTTATCAGATTTTAAAAAGATATATAGTGCATTTTCCACTGTTTGGGTTTATATGAATCTAGTGAGTCTTCCAAAGTCAGGCTTATCATAGAATGCAGTGACCACAAGATATCTCCTACCTTATTGGATTTGACCCTTTCCAATGTTTTAATATCTGTCAAAAAGTAGTCCTTTGCCTCTGAGTTATAAGATCTCCATACGTCATATACCCCATTTTTAGAGATTTCTAAGGAAAATTGTTTTGCATTCCTTATTGGATCTAGTAACATATTGAAATCACCCCCTATAATCATCCTCCCTTTTTTAATCTGATTTATTTGTTTAAGGGTTTTTCTCAGATATTTCATCTGGTTACTATTAGGGAAGTATAGGTTTGTATTAGTGTATGTTTCTTCGTTTACATTTCCCTGCCAAATAATAGTTCTACCCTCTTTATCCAGGATTTTATGATGTTCATGTATACTCATTTTTTTTTATTGAATAGGATGGCTACTCCCCTGGATTTGGATCTGTGAGATGATGTAATTGGCTCAGTAAAATGTCTACTAAAAAAAAAAATGTGTCTCTTGACGGAGTACAATATCTGCGTTCTCCTTAACAAAGCTTGCCAGAGCTATCCTTCTTTTAAAGGGGGTATTCAGGCCCCTTGCATTTTGGGATTTGACTTTAATCCTCATCTCTATATTTATTTGTTCTGTTTCGACTATCCGCCATGTTTCTGAAAATAAATTACCAGATAGATATTCGTATTAATCTCTAGTCCCTTCATTGTACTCTAGCTTATATAGTCCGAATTGTCCTCTCATATTAAAAATCTTATAACTAAGTCGTTTGTTCTCTCTCTTTAAATGTAATGTTTGGTTGCCTATTTCAACATTCATATATACATCCAAGCTACTTATTGCATCAGATCTCTTATGCAATTTAATCTTGCAGGGCTATTATGCCAGTGTATAGAAACGAGGGGTTACCTAGGCACCCAAAAGGGTCCTAGAGACAAAATTATCTGTACCAAATCTAGTATAAAATGCATATGTACAGTTTTGTTTTACACTTAATAAACCTCTAAACCATTAGCTCTCTGGGATGCTTTAAAAGTATCTCTGAATTATCTATCAAGTGCGAAATAACTATTCCAATCTCTCTATTAATACTTATATTACTCATGATATAAAAGTAAGAATTCTTAGTGTTTAACGTAATAGTGTATTATAATTCATATTAATAATTTGGTGTATCTTTCAAGTGTTTGCTTTGCTATTATCCTAAACTAATAATATATATATAACATTTTTGTAAATTTCAATTCCTTAAATAATTTAAATATATTTTTTTTAATATGTAAGAATAGAAAAATATCTAGTAAGTGTCCATACGTTATTTGTGGACTTAATTGTGTCTAGTCAATTTGTTTTTCTTTAACCAAATTTAATTCTAGCAGCTTATTTGATTATTGTGTGCGTGAATCTCTACAACAACTATCTACTTCTTTCTTGACACCAATGTGTCGTGTGCCTTCTTTCTAAATACAGTGAGGATAAATTAAACCTTTAGATTAAATTGTTAAACTACTCTATATTAAAATAGTCTACTACTGTGTTAACAATTTCCCAGGTAATACATTTTAACACTCTAAAAGACTCTTGTTAATAGGATAGACAAAATTCTACGTTTAAATACAGTGATCTTTTTTTTCCTCAGAGTCAATTTTAACATCTCGTTATTTAACCAGTTGCCACTCAGGTGTTTTTAATATCAAATCCGTCTTCAGTGTTGCCTTCGGAATTTTCTCTATTGCTATGTCTCATTTATTTAGGAGGTTTTCTCCCTCCTCAACTGAAGTGATGTTATGCCAAAGGGAGTATTTAAATATCAGAAGGCCTTTCGGAAATCTCCATTTGTACTTAATTTCTTGCCCCATCAAGGCTTGTGTGATACCACCATAAGTGTTCCTCCTTATTAATGTAGCGGGTGCTATATCTGAAAATATTTTGATTTCCTTATATGAAGCCAAAAAAGTTCTTTGTTTATAACTGATTTTCATAGTGTCCTCCTTATCGGAGATACTATGGAATCTGATTATAGTGTCTCTTATTTGAGAGCTTGATGTTCGATAAGGCATTGGGATCCTGTGGACTGTGTCCAGAAAATTTGTATCTTGGGTGAACCTTGGAACTAGAGTAGAAAATAAGTTGATAATATACTTTTTTAGGTCTTGTTCAGAAACAGATTCCGGGATTCCCCTTAATCTCAGGTTTTTCCTTCTAATTCTGTTTTTTAGATTAGTTATTTTGTATTCAAGATCGGCTACTTTGCTTTCTAAAGATGTCATGTATGTTACTGTATAACTCAATTCTGGAGTATATCTCCTTAATGGCTTTATAGTTCTCACCTATTTGCACTTTGAGCTCAGTGGATAGTTTAATTTGGAATTCTGTTATAATTTCTAAAATTTTTACTGTTGTCAAAGGTTCTTCCCCTATTATGTTAGAGTCGTTAAGGTCTGATGATCCGTTATTGCTCACCATACTTTGGTTATTATCCTTCACATTTATTTGAGATTCATTGTAAGATTTATTTGCTGAGTTGATTTTCAGGGAAAAAAATAGGTTGAATTTTCTGAGATGCCATTTTTTATCCTTGCTTTTTGATTTACTTGACATATTGACTTCTTTTACTTTTGTAAAGTCCCTCAATGAATTGTAATATTAAATTATAAATGTATTCTGTCAAGCAGCAAGGGAGATCCTTAGATCATAGTCCATTAATGTATACCAAAAAATGAACGCTCCACTAGGGCTCTCACCTCCGGGTCAGCAGGGCCAAGATCTTGACTACCTCGGCATCCTATATGGGTAAATTCCATCTGGTCTGCCTTGCTCTGTTGATTATCACTCACTGCTGACTTGCTGGGTCGCCTTCTCTGAAGCTTTTCACCTCCAGGTGATTACAATTCAGCGTTTCACATAGATGAGGTCTATACACTCTAGGGGGCGGTTATTGTGTCACTTTAACTGGGTCTCTTGTCTCCAGACTACTTATCTTCTGGACCATCCGCTCCATCAACTCCCTATCTCCCTACCTATCTATGTTGAATTGTGGTATGTATCTTGTCTCTGTGAACTCTTCCCAAGGGCTTCATTCTATTATCGGCCGTAAATCGGTCGTAAGGCTGCGATCTCCTCTTACGGCCGGCCGCATATCTTGCAACCGGCCGTAAGCTCTGAAATCTTAAAAGTCAAAAATAAATTGAAGACAGCTCTGTAAATGCTAGGGATCATATTGGGGGACATGAGGATTAAAAGTAACCCACTCTCAAGCTTGCACATCAGCTCAAACTCGAGTTTACATTAACTGTTTATTTTCCGGCCGCAGCGTGGCCGGGTCTGAGGTGCTCCAAGCCCTCGGGACTTTTTACATGGATATTTGACATATATTAAAAAATAATTATTTTACGGATTTGAGAATAGGGGAATGTTGTGCTATTTTTGCTAACACCTACAATCACTTTATAGTCTCCTCAGAGTGCAGGATGGCTTTATTTGGGCTATATTATGTGCTTAATTGGTGCTAGCGGGACCTTTTTCCTGCAAGTAAGCTGCGGCTCGCTTTTAGCCTTGCAGAGAGGGTTCCCGGTGCAATAGAATAGCAACCAGGCTTTTCTTGCGGCCGAAACTCTTGCGGCCGTTTTAGATCAAAGGCTTTCCTCCGGCAGGAGCGGCCGCAAGAGATAGCAAGGCGCCGGCCACAAGCCTGCTGGAACCCCCGGCCGGAGGGGAATAGAATAGCCGGATAGCTTGCGGCCGGTCCTTGCGGCCCCGCAACTCCTACGGCTGCTAATAGAATGAGGCCCCAATTGTGGTATCGGCTCTTCTGGATCTCACACCTCCAGACAGACTGTAACCCACTCCTCGGCATCCCACATAGATAGGTACAGTGATGCAATAGGCATTTTAAAATCCGCTTGAATATAAGACTTTATTTAGTAGAATTTTCATGAAGAAGTCTCTCTCAAGCTATGTCACTTGTGTTCTATATCTTCCAAAGTGGGAGTCCTCGGAGTGATTTTACCTACTCTTATGATGTTTATAGGATAATTTTTGGTAAGATCTGTAGTGATCCAAATGAAAATAGTCTGTCGGGTTACTAAATGCTACAATGGAGCTCTCACCACCCAACAGTCACAGAGTCCACAAAAATCAAACAGCTATATATATTCTGGAAAAGGGCTGTTTGATAGTTTATAGCTTGGATAAAGGGTTGCTAACAAGGTGGTGTGTTGCTTAACTGAATAGGAAATGTTTAGCTAAGAAATTAATTGCTTAGCCGATGGTCTAAAAATGCTGTATCCCTCCCAGCCCCAGCATGCAAGTTGCTGACAGACCACTGAGGCATCAAGCCCTGCACAAACAGTGTCCGGTATGCTATAAATTACTATGAACTGTATGAAGGTTGAGAACTTGTGTGGTGACTTTTCCGGAAAATAGTCTGAAGTATGATAGCCACAAAGTCCAATAGTCTAGACAGCCACTAGCAACATACCAGAATATAATATTAAGCCCACACTCCACTGGAGCTCTAACCTCCAGGGCCTCCGCTATCTTTACTTATTAAGCAGTGGCATATGGCTCCTCTACTCCCGTGGCTACTACAGCTCCCACATTGAGGTAATCCGTGTACTGTCACTCGCTGCCTTTATCCTATAATATCAGCTGTGCTCTGCGTCCGCTGGAGCTCTCACCTCCTGTCCATCAGCAAACCGGCCCACATAGTTCTGTAGGGGTGCAGCTACGTCTTCGGCGTCACACGTGGGAGGATTCTCAATTCATGAGCAACCTCTCTCTCTCGCGTCCTGTACCCACCAGAACAGCTCCACTGGGCTCTCACCTCCAGACTGTATGCAGCAGGTCTGCGCTGGGCTGTATCGTGTAAGTCAGCTTCTCCTGGATATGGGTGCAAATAGTCTCTAGCCCTGGCACAGTGTGCGGCTCATGTATCCGTGCCACGTGGAGCCAACGTCTCTCTATATCCCGCTGGGTTTCACATTAGGAAACTCCTCAGCAGCTGACTCTCCCTCCCAACTTGCAGACGTCTTACTCGTCTGCACTACTCATTTCCGGTCACGCCCCCATACAGTGAACACATTTACAAAGTTAACTTTTATATGCAATTATTCTCTAGTGCAGGCTGTTTTCTTTCTGACCTGAATCTGTCTGCTATTATCTGTGCCTGTGTAAAAGTACAAGCGCTCCATTAAGAGACACAGGGGAGGGAGAGGGGGGAAGAGACACAGGGGAGGGAGAGGGGGGGGAAGAGAAATAGGGGAGGGAGAGGAAGTAGAGGGTGGGAGGCTTGCAATGAGTGCTCAATGCACTCATTGCAAGGCCCGAGAAGAGCATCAAAGCCACTGTTCGCAAGGCCAGTAAAGTAGAGGGGGGAGAGGCTTGCAATGAGCGCCTCGCGTCAAGTAGAGGGTGGGAGGGGTAGAGGGGGGAGAGGCTCGCAATGAGTGCCTCGCGTCAAGTAGAGGGTGGGAGGGGTAGAGGGGGGAGAGGCTCGCAATGAGTGCCGAAAGCACTCATTGCGAGGCCCGTGGTGAGCGCCGAAGGAGTTCATCGTAAGGCCAGTAGAGGTTGGAGAGGCTCGCAATGAGCGCCTCCCGTCAAGTAGAGGGTGGGAGTGGTAGGAGAGGCTCGCAATGACCGCCAATGGTGCTCATTGCCAATGGTGCTCATTGCGAGGCCAGTATAGTGGGGGGGGGGGGGAGAGGCTTGCAATGAGTGCCAAAGGCGCACATTTCGAGGGCACTCATCGCGAGGCAAGTAAAGTAGAGGGGGAGGCTCATTCAAAGGCCTCATCGCAAGGCAGGTTGGGGGGGGGGGGGGGGTCATGCAATGTGTGGCAAACACCATTGCCAGGCTTCAATTTTTATTGCCGCCATTTATATATTTGCTTTTATCTATTTTGTTTTATTAGGAAGTACTTAAAAGTGCTAGCACACTACACTGCACATCCAGCACTAGTTGTGTGATTTTAGGGTGTAAAAAAAAAGCCCTTTTTATCAAAGCTGCTAAGGCAACAAAATGAATGTGAGGGCGCATCTGCCATATGCAGCGCTCTGGTATATATTCTACATGCCAAGCTCTATACAACACTATGAAACTTACCATGGCAAGTTGCTAGGCAATGATTGTAGCTGATGTATTAACATTGTAGTGTTTGATTATCTATTTCTTTCAAAATTTCATTGTTGTACATTAAAGATGGAGTAACGTCTGGCATGATTTATGTAGATTTCTGGCTTTATTTTTTTATCCACTGTTTTTATTCATCAAACAGCACCAAAATAATGACTTTTAAGACATAGAATACTAGTCGTTTGCCCGTCATAAATGATGGGATATTTTTTTTCCCCACCCCGCCTCTTTCCCCCCCATGTCTCTTCCCCCATCTTCCACTCCTGTGTCGCTCCCCCTCTTTCCCCCCCTTTCCCTCCCATGTCTCTTCCCACCTCCCTCCTCTGTGTCTATTTCCCCCCAATCTTGTCTCTCTCCCTCCCGTCTCTTCCCCCCCATCTCCTGTCTCTTCCCCCCTTCCCCCTCTCTGTCCCTTTCCGCACTCTGCAGGCGCCGCGCTTTGTGCATGTGCTGCTGGCACCGCATGGTGCGCATGCGCACTGCAGGATGTACGGAATTCCACACAAATAGTTTGTAACGTGTGCAAGCACTCCCCTGGAGCGTTACACACACTTTACAAACTATATTAGTGATTGTAATTAATTTATGACAAAGGTTAATAAAAGTGTAAACACTCAATTATAATTAACTTGTGAATATTTTTACTGCTCAATTAAAGCCCCATTTTTTTTTTGTGTTTCTGTATTTAGCCAAAAGGATTCTTTTACCCAACGGCGTGCTTCTAAGAGCTAACTGCTTTCGAGATTCTTAATAGGACTCTGTCACCCCAAGAGGAAGATGATTTAATTTTAAAGAGCATTAAAAACCGGCTATATTATTTTTTTAAATAGTTTTTATTGAAAGGAATAACAGTTTTCCAAAATAACAGGTAATAGGAATTTTTGCATATATTCTTTAAACATTAATACGTAAGCCTTTATAATCCAAACCATAGTGCATCCTTTCTCTTTTCCTTTTTCTGTGATTCTATAGTTACTCTATTAGCTCTTTAACTCAAGTAAGGGAAACTTGAGCAATCATAACTTAATTATATACAAATTAAACTAAAACTTTAAATAAATAAAAAAATATAACTATGGAGATATGGGGAGGTTCATTTAATCTAGCTGAGTCTATATATTTGTATCCTAAGGGGTCCTGAACATATGCATAAATCAATGTTTAGCTATTTTCCATCTCTTAAATAATTACTTCAGAGCTATGCCAAATTATTTGTACAGTTTAGTTTGCTTAATTAATACATTATTTCAGTAAGCTGCCATCTAGAACAATGCATTCTTAAACTTATACATGTATTATATATATATTCACCTCTTGTGCCACAGTCCCGACAATCCAGAGTCTCCGGGACCAGCTCTCAAGTATCCTCCGGCCCATGTTTCTCCCCGGCCCACTCCTGATATGTTATTGTTATTACTGTTGGGTCCTTCAACTCAAGGGGAAACCCATCGATGACTCTAACCAGGGATTCCATATTTTATAGAACTGTGGCAAAGTGTCTAATATGGCAGATGTTGCCTTCTCGTTTATTGCTATGTAGTTGATTCTCCCTATAACTTCCCGCATATCTAGTTTGTCTGATTTCCATTGACTAGCTATATGCACTTTGGCCGCGGCAGCCATTATCTGAAATAGCTTATTCTGATTCTTTGATAGATTAGGAAGTTTAATCCCCAATAAACATGACTCCATGGTTGCCACCCCCGTAGTTTCGAACCGTGACGTCGCTATCAGTGCTAACCCTTCCCATAGCCCGTGAACCGCCTGACATATCCAACAGGTATGAGTATGGTCTCCTATTTGATGACAGCCTCTAAAACAATTACTACTTACCCTAGGGTCATATTTATTGAGTTTATCCGGGGTGCAATATGTTCGCTGAAGTACCTTAATAAATGTCTCTATGTATGTGGAATTACACGTTGCTTTGCTCAAATTTAGGAAGGATTTCTGCCACTTTTTCCACTCCCATTCCTCCCCCAGTTCTTTTTCCCATTTACAAATATATGGTGGCTTGTCTGAGTTCTTTGAGTTAATAAATGTATCATTTAGTGAGCCTATTATCCCTTTTGCAAGTGGGTGGTTTTTGCAGATTACCGAGAACCAGGAGGGTTTCGGTGGTCCAAATTTGTAAAATATTTCCCAAGCCCAGCTCCTTATTTTTAGATAATTGTATTTCTCCTCTGGGGTAAGAGTATATTTTTCTCTAAATTGCTCTAGATTCATCAGATGACTCCCTATAAACCAGGGACCCAACCTGTCTAGGCCCTTAGTTGCCCACCAATGTTTAGATGTTTTACTCATGGTTGCCCAAATATCCTGGGAAAAAATAACGGACCAAAGGATATGTACCTATATCCAGCTTGTTTTTGGATCTGGCCCTTTTACACGTTGTTATTGTTAGATTTATTATGGGGTTCGGGTGTGATTTAATCAGGCTTAATCCGTCGGGCACCCATATCAATGTGTCCCAGCTATGCAGTTGCATTTGCTGCTGTTCTAAAAATACCCAACCAGGTTGATGCTTGACTGAGTGTGTTTGTGGTAGTTGGGACAGTCTAGCCGCTTTAAAGTACTCCCGTAGATTAGGGCATGATAGCCCCCCCCTCTTTTTTATGTCTGTACATTACCTTCTTGGATATTCGAGGTTTCTTATTTTTCCACACGTACCTAAAAATACTGGAATGAAACCGATCCAGTTCCCTCAGGGATATCGGTATAGGGAGTGTTCTAAAGAGGTACAGAACTTTTGGTAGAATATTCATTTTGACTGCTGCAATTTGGCCTGTCCAGGAAAGAGGATAATTCCTCCATCTGAACAAGTCTTCATTCAGCTTTTTGTACATGAGGGGGTAGTTAGTCTTATATAGATCAGAAATGTTAGGTGTTATATTAACCCCTAGGTATTTTATGTGTTTGGGGGGCCACGAGATGGGAAACAGGGCTTTCAGGTGGTCTATGTCCTCCTGTGCCATGCCTAAGCTCAAAGCCTCTGATTTCCCCAAGTTCAGCTTAAGGCCTGACATTTTGCCAAACCGGTCTAGGGTCGACATTAATGCTGGGATGGAGGACCTGGGTTTCGTCAGGGTACATAGTACATCGTCCGTAAAAAATGAGCATTTATATTGTTGTAACCCTACCTGGAGCCCCTGAATTTCCTTATCTGCTCTAATGAGCTGCTCTAGTGGTTCCACTGCCATGGCAAATAATAAGTGAGAAAGCGGGCATCCTTGCCTTGTACCTCTCTGTATGTTAATTTGGGCTCTATGTTTCCAAGGCAACCTCAACATAGCTGTCGGGGCTTCATAGTATGTGCGGAGTAGAGTAATAAACCTTCCCTTGAGCCCAAACTTGTTCAGAACTCTAAACAGATACGGCCACTCAACCGTATCGAAGGCTTTCTCTATATCTAGAGCCAGTAGGCACATTGGAGAGCTTGTTTTATGCGCTAGATATTGGATGTTGAGAGTTCGTCTGACATTGTCCCCTGCCTGCCTAAAAGGTACAAACCCCGCCTGATCTTTATGGATAATTTCTGGCAAGAATCTGGAGATCCTTGGCGCCATAATTTTGGCCATCAACTTGACGTCTCCATTCAGCAGTAATATAGGTCGATAGTTCTTCACCTCTAGACTATCTCTGCCTTCCTTTGGTAGAACCACTAATTCTGTCTGATTTAGTTCTGGAGGCATTTTTTCCCCTCCCATGATGGCGTTAAATAGGGACTTAAGATGGGGACTTAATACGGATTCAATCTTTTTGTAATATAAGTTAGTATAGCCATCCGGCCCGGAGATTTGCCTATTTTGAGACCTTGGATTGCATCCTTCACTTCGGTTGAAAAATCTAGATTAAGGTTGGCTAGCTGCTGCTCGTCTATAGAGGGGAGATCGATAGATCTTAAAAAGGAGTCAAGGTCCAGCCCTTCGTTCAGCCGAGTATATCTGCTGGTAAAAGGACTGGAATTTCTTCTGTATATCCCTCGGGCTACATGAAATGTTGCTATCTACTTTTATGATCTGGGTTACCCTAGATTGGGTCTCCTAAGCCTTCAATCTCCCAGCTAGCATTCTATCTGGCTTGTTAGCCTTCCAGAAGTATAGGTGTCTAGTCCTCCTCATTGCTTTTTCTGTGTAGAAAGACAGGACCCCATTTAATTCTTCCTAACCTTATCGATTTGACTCCGTAGCCTCGTGGTGGGGGTTTTCTGGTGTCACATCATCATTTTAACTGCAGCCTTGCATACCACTGCTGTCCAACTACAGTTGTTTATTCTATGTCACTATCAAGTCGGTTATTTTACATGTGAAAAGTCTGTCCAAAAGACAGTGTTGGTCTTTAAAGGTATTTACTTTATTTTCTTTTGCAATCAGTAAATTCAGTGCAATTTGTTTATTAGATGTTATAATCCCATTGAAGGTGCCAGTTCTCCTTTATAGTGGTAATCCCCATCAAAGGTCAATGAGACATTGGAATATACCTGTAATACAGTGGCGCTCAGATTGTAGATGGATGTGTGTCCTAGGGCCTCTATACAAATACAGCTGGACTGCTCATAGATTGAAAAAACACCACATAATATCTTACCTACTCATACTGTACATAAAGAATATTACCCACTCATACAAACTGCTAATAAATTCACATACTCTGACCAACTACAGTGGTACCTCGGTTTGTGCGCAAGTCACAGTGCCTGTAAGAGTCCTAATTGAGTCTGTGCCTATAAGAGCCTACTTCAAGCATATGCCTGTAAGAACCCAAGATGAGCGTGTGCAGGTACTTCATAGGGAGCAGCAACAGATAGTGGCTTAGAAACTTTCTTCTTCTGGTGAAGAGGGAAGGGAGGAAGCACCTACTGCACTCATCAAATACATGTGTGCTAAATGAGCTGAATTACAACATTTTGTTCAACACTATCACTCTGACAAAGCTCTAGCAAGCTGAGTTGTGGACTTCTTTGATAATCGAGCAGTGTCTCACTTCAGAAACATTTTGAAACAAAGGTACAAGCACGTTCCTCTTCATAGGTTTCTAGTGAAACTCCCAACATCAGAGTATCCAGCAGAGTGTAGTGGTGTTAAAAGACAAAAAGGACAAATATTCCATGTGCAAGTGCCTGATGTTGTAATGGAGAAGAACTCTCCTTCCAAGCAATAATCTGTCTCGTTCTCTACATCGCCACCATGCCATTGGGCCCTCAAGTCCTCTCAGTACTGTACAGTTAAAGTGAAGTTAGATTCTCTGTTATTTGATGTAATTATTGTTTAGTTTTAAGGTTTTGAAACCAAAACAATACCATCAGTTCTAAATACAATGTGAAAAATCTGGGATCCAGAACAGATTATTTCAGTTTACATTGATTCCTATTGGAAATGCTTGTTTGCTTCACATCCTGTGTGGTACGCATACTGCCGTCTGGAACAGATTAAGGACTTAAACCAAGGTACCACTGTATATTATTGACGCTGCCTCTCTTCTGTCCCATGTGGCCTTTTTATTAGGTATTATTTTTCTATTAATTGCCATGCAAAGGTGACATCCAAATCAGTATTGCTTCTGGATCTTTCCTGATTTCTGCCTGCCAGCAGCGGCGGCCATTTCCTGTTAGTGTAAAGATAATTGTCTGCCACTTCCCAATACCCTACATCTAAGCCTAACCTCTACATCTAACCCTAACCCCTACATCTAACCCTAACCTCTACATCTAACCCTAACCTCTACATATAACCCTAGCCCCTATATCTAACCCTACACCTAACTTCAACATCCAACCCTAACCCCTACATCTACATCCAACCCTAACCCCTACATCCAACCCTAACCCCTACATCCAACCCTAACCCCTACATCTAACCCTAACCTCTACATCTAACCCTAACCCCTATATCTAACCCTAAACCCTACATCTAACCCTAAACCCTACATCTAACCCTAACCTCTACATCTAACCCTAACCTCTACATCTAACCCTAACCTCTACATATAACCCTAACCCCTATATCTAACCCTACACCTAACTTCAACATCCAACCTTGACCCCTACATCCAACCCTAACCCCAACATCTAACCTTTACATAAAAGCCTAATCTCTACATCTAACCCTAACCTCTACATCTAACCCCTATATCTAACCCTAAACCCTACATCCAACCCTAACCCCTACATCTAACCTTTACATCAAAGCCTAATCTCTACATCTAACCCTAATCCCCATATCTAACCCTAAACCCTACATCTAACATCTACATCCAACCTTTACAACAAAGCCTAATGACTACATCTAACCCTAAATCTCGGCCAAGCCCCCACTACTGGTGGACAGAAAACAAGAAAGGCCCTTGCTTCTGACTAGTCACATACTTGCATCGTGTACTTGGACAACATGCTGATAGTGTTGAGCTTTCAAGAGCAATCTCTCTTAATAAAGTCAGAAGCAATTTGATAACTAGTCATTACTATGAATAGGTTTGTCCAATAAAAAAAGGAATCACTGTACACTGGTTATTCAGCTATAATATTAGCACACTCACATCCTCCCTCTGTACACAAACTCTATTAACCTCTCTGTGCTCTCCATGAGCTGCCTCCTGAACACACTGACCAGCAGGATCCCTATGACGTCTCTGACACTCCATCTGACAGCTCTCTCTGGACACGTGACCGTCACATGACGTGGCCAGCTGCAGCCCCGCCCCTTGCAGTGAGAGGGTGGGGAGCTCGCTGCGCGCTCCCGCCTCACACCTCTTTGTTTGAGGGGATATAGTGCGTGCGCATTAAGGGATTTTGCGCCTAATTTAAGGAAACGAACATATAAACAAGAACCACAACACGTACAGTCATGCTAAGGGATGTAAATGGAGTTATATTAATAACAACAACGATTGAATAATACTAAACAGGCACAAAACACATTGTATTTAAGCACCGTCCTCCACGTCACTTACATGTACTCAGACCTTAATGTGCTATAACATATTTTGCCCGCCCGCATTTCTGGCGCTCTGTGAGTCCCTTACCCAGTGCTATATTCCCAACAAGCACGCTCCTATTTGTCTCTACCCAGCCCCTCTATTTTCTTTCCCTGTACGTCAACTTGTCTATTGATTACTGTTTATTTTGCCCGCCCGCACTTCTTTGTCTTGTTTCTATGCCACTAAAACTAGTCTATTTCCTGTGTCTTATTTCTCTCACTACGTTTCGGGCCCGCCCGCTTCACATTCTGTAATACATCTCCCATTCTTTTTTTTTTTTATCAGGCTTGCCCGCTCTCTTCATTCTGCAGTTTCTCGGGCCCGCCCGCACGATATTTTTTATTATTCCTCTCAGATTGTGTGTGTCGGGCCCGCCCGCACGATATTTTGTATTACTTCTCTCACTCGCTGTGTGTCGGGCCCGCCCGCTCCATTCTTCCTCTGTTTGTCGGGCCCGCCCGCTCCCCTCGCTCCTCTCTCCGTGCGCGCGCTCCCGCCTCTCCTGTCCGTGCAGCCGGTGTGTGTCTCGGTGCTGGCCGTGTGAGCGTGTGCCTGGCTGGGCTCGCACTGTGCGTCTCCCCGCCTCCCTCCTCACGTGTCCCGGCGGCGGTGCAGGAGAGGCAGGGAAGGGATCTCCTCACATGACCCGTGTGTTTGTCCCCGTGATCAGCTCCGCCGGGCCTGCCACCTCCTCCTCCCCGGGCCGCCCCGGGCCCCGGCCCTGCACAGCCTGACCCGGGGGCCTCCCAGCCTGAGCCCTGACACATGGACATGCTAGACCAGGGCCTCGACTCTGCCGCCAGGTGAGACACGACAGGCCGAGGCCTGGGCCTAGCCAGACATGGGAGGGAGGGGGCAGTGTGGGCACTGAGAGAGGGGGCATATGGAGGAGGGGGACATATATACACTGCACTATATACAATGCACTTGTATTATTATATACAATGCACTCCTGTTGTACACATATTGTGTGTATATATATATATATATATATATATATATATATATATATATATATATATATTATATGTGCACTGGACTTATATACTGCACTCATTGTATACACTGCACTCATATTATATATACACTGGATTTATATTTTATATATGTATACACACTGCACTCATATTATATGTACACTGTACTCATAGAATACACTGCACATATATATATACACACACACACACACACACACTGGACTTATATTATTATATATACACTGGACGCATATCATATGTACACTGCACTCATTATAGTATACACTCCACTCATATTATTATATATATACTGCACTCCTTATTATTGTATACACTGCACTCCTCGTATACACTCATATCATACATACACTGCACTCATTATTATACACACACTGCACTCATTATTATACACACACTGCAATCATTATTATACATACACTGCACTCATTATTATACACACACTGCACTCATTATTATACACACACTGCACTCATTATTATACACACACTGCACTCCTTATTATTATACACACACTGTACTCCTTATTATTATACACACACTGCACTCCTTATTATTATACACACACTGTACTCCTTATTATTATACACACACTGCACTCCTTATTATACACACACTGTACTCCTATTATTATTGTACACACACACTGCACTCCTTATTATACACACACTGCACTCCTTATTATACACACACTGTACTCCTATTATTATTGTACACACACACTGCACTCCTTATTATTATACACACACTGCACTCCTTATTATTATACACACACTGTACTCCTATTATTATTGTACACACACACTGCACTCATTATTATTATACACACACTGCACTCTTATTATTATTGTACACACACACTGCACTCCTATTATTATTGTACACACACACTGCACTCCTATTATTATTGTACACACACACTGCACTCCTTATTATTATACACACACTGCACTCCTTATTATACACACACTGTACTCCTTATTATTATACACACACTGCACTCCTTATTATACACACACTGTACTCCTATTATTATTGTACACACACACTGCACTCCTTATTATTATACACACACTGCACTCCTTATTATTATACACACACTGTACTCCTATTATTATTGTACACACACACTGCACTCATTATTATTATACACACACTGCACTCCTATTATTATTGTACACACACACTGCACTCCTATTATTATTGTACACACACACTGCACTCCTATTATTATTGTACACACACACTGCACTCCTATTATTATTGTACACACACACTGCACTCATTATTATTATACACACACTGCACTCCTATTATTATTGTACACACACACTGCACTCATTATTATTATACACACACTGCACTCTTATTATTATTGTACACACACACTGCACTCCTATTATTATTGTACACACACACTGCACTCCTATTATTATTGTACACACACACTGCACTCCTATTATTATTGTACACACACACTGCACTCCTATTATTATTGTACACACACACTGCACTCCTATTATTATTGTACACACACACTGCACTCATATTATTATTGTACACACTGCACTCATATTATTATTGTACACACACACTGCACTCATATTATTATTGTACACACACACTGCACTCTTATTATTATTGTACACACACACTGCACTCATATTATTATTGTACACACACACTGCACTCTTATTATTATTGTACACACACACTGCACTCCTATTATTATTGTACACACACACTGCACTCCTATTATTATTGTACACACACACACTGCACTCCTATTATTATTGTACACACACACTGCACTCCTATTATTATTGTACACACACACTGCACTCTTATTATTATTGTACACACACGCACTGCACTCTTATTATTATTGTACACACACACGCACTGCACTCTTATTATTATTGTACACACACACACGCACTGCACTCTTATTATTATTGTACACACACACACACGCACTGCACTCTTATTATTATTGTACACACGCACTGCACTCTTATTATTATTGTACACACGCACTGCACTCTTATTATTATTGTACACACGCACTGCACTCTTATTATTATTGTACACACGCACTGCACTCTTATTATTATTGTACACACGCACTGCACTCTTATTATTATTGTACACACGCACTGCACTCTTATTATTATTGTACACACACACTGCACTCTTATTATTATTGTACACACACACTGCACTCTTATTATTATTGTACACACACACTGCACTCTTATTATTATTGTACACACACACTGCACTCTTATTATTATTGTACACACACACTGCACTCTTATTATTATTGTACACACACACTGCACTCTTATTATTATTGTACACACACACTGCACTCTTATTATTATTGTACACACACACTGCACTCTTATTATTATTGTACACACACACTGCACTCTTATTATTATTGTACACACACACGCACTGCACTCTTATTATTATTGTACACACACACGCACTGCACTCTTATTATTATTGTACACACACACGCACTGCACTCTTATTATTATTGTACACACACACGCACTGCACTCTTATTATTATTAATATATACACACACACACGCACTGCACTCTTATTATTATTAATATATACACGCACTGCACTCTTATTATTATTATTATTAATATACACACACGCACTGCACTCTTATTATTATTATTAATATACACACACGCACTGCACTCTTATTATTATTATTAATATACACACACGCACTGCACTCTTATTATTATTATTAATATACACACACACGCACTGCACTCTTATTATTATTATTAATATATACACACACGCACTGCACTCTTATTATTATTAATATACACACACGCACTGCACTCTTATTATTATTAATATACACACACACACGCACTGCACTCTTATTATTATTAATATACACACACGCACTGCACTCTTATTATTATTAATATACACACACGCACTGCACTCTTATTATTAATATACACACACGCACTGCACTCTTATTATTATTAATATACACACACACACGCACTGCACTCTTATTATTATTAATATACACACACGCACTGCACTCTTATTATTATTAATATACACACACGCACTGCACTCTTATTATTAATATACACACACGCACTGCACTCTTATTATTATTAATATACACACACGCACTGCACATATGCATACACGCTTTGCAAATAGACCACAAAGCAGCGATCATATCATTTGTCTGATGTTTATTGTCTATATGTGTATGTTACTGTATATGGTGAAGAGGGTCATAAAGAGTTGTGGTCTTATTCTTCATGATATATTGATAATATAACTTATACACATTCTCACACTGCTTCTATTGTCCCTATATGTGCATGGTGTAAATATTTACACCCACTTTACAAGAGAACTATATATATATATAAATTATTTTCCTCCTTACAGTATTCGTTTAAGTACTGCTTATATAATATTTTAGGATGCCATTTTATAATAGAAGAGATATATCGATGTACCTCCCTTTATGCAGATATGTATATTATTTGATGCATTAGATAAATAAATAATGTAAAGGAAAGGCAGCGTGCATATACTCTGCATATTACTATTTTATGACCGTGCAAACAGAGGCAGACTCGCAATGCATGTGTTGTGTTTATTGTGTAAATGTTTATACCCACAGCCTCACAATGCAGTTAGTTATCTTCTGTTTGTTAGGAGCAACGTCTTGGCAGATAGGGACTCAGAATATTGCTTAGGGGTCTCCTGCAGGCCGCCAGTTGGACAGCATTATGTCCTATATTATACATAAATAGTATATCTATGTACACAGGCGCGCTCTGCTGATATAGAGTTAGTCATTGCATGTGTAGGGTGTAAATATTTGAAAACACATGTTTTGCAAGAGAACACCAACCAATATTAGTTATTTGTCAACAAAAAAAAATGCATTTAAAAGCATTGCAGATGTATTTTATGTACTTTTACAATTGTGTATACATTTACAAACATTTTTGTGGTAGGTTAGTCTTGTTTTCTGTAGATACAATGAACTATTACAGTTTATAATATCATTTTTTCATAGGACTAACTACATTTGAATCATATAGCCATTGATTTGTTTCGCGTTTTTTGAAGCTCATAAGAGTATACACATCCAGTGAAATGGTAGCATGTGGATCATAAGCAGAAAAGCTGTATATTGTGCATAAAACACATTTTTCAGTTAATTTAACTTCATCTAGCAGGATCAAATAGTGGTTAATACACAGCAAGCCAGCTTTCATATTGCTGATGTGCTGCCACTTAATTTACTGTTTAGTTCATATATTACCAGCTGGCTCCAGATATATATATATATATATATATATATATATATATATATATATATATATATATATATATATATATATATATATATATATATATATATATATATATATATATATATATATATATATATATATATACATATCATATTGTGGTTCTCACTGTTGTCTCTGTGTTCAATAGATCTTCTCTGAGATTTGTGCCCCGATCACTGTGTGTAGTCTTTGTGACACTTCACATTTCTCCTGATATCTTATCTCCTGCTGTCACCAACTCTCATCCAATCTTCAACCTTTTACCTGGAACTGAACTAATTGTTGTTCCACTCAGGGCTGTCACTTTGACAACACACAACTCAATCTCTACCCAAGGTTATTTTGTAGTGGTGTGTCTTCAAAGCCATTAATCCTAACATTACCTGTCTCCATGACTGCAGCCAATTCAGATTATGAGTTGACTGGAACGATATTCAGATGCTTGAAACCCCCCACTGCCCAAAATCTATATACACATGTTCACTCACTCATCTCGCCTCTGTCCAACGTATCCTTACGTGCCCTTACTATCCTTACTCACTTATTATTCATCTACAAATATCTTGGACCTGAATGAAATTCAACTTTCTAATCCGTTTAATTGCTAATCCTCCCATCGCAACATGGATTTCTAAACATTCCCTCAATCATTTCATTTCCTTACCTAGTTGCATATTTTTGCTATCATACCATCCTGCTTGCATGTACACGGTGTATCCAATGCTATGTCTAGAAGATGTACTCAGGCTATTGTATATTGTACATGTGTGTTTTTAATAAACAGAATATTTACATTGTACAAACAGCCAGTTAAGATCTGTAAATATAAATGGTTCACAAAAATTCAAAACCATACATCCATTGTTTCCATAATTGTTTAGAGTTAAGTTTTCTTTTAGTGGCAACTTTGCATCTTCTCCAAATGCAAATAGGTCCTTGTTTTATATATAAATCATGGTGGTATCCAAGTAATTCATCTGTGAATAAACAGTGTTAAATACTCATGGGAAGTTGGGCCACTCACAAAGTCTAGCGTATTTTTTAGCTCATTTTTGCCATACAAATATCCTACAGCAAGGGTTGGCAAATTATTTCTCAAATTAGTCAGCCTTGTTAGGAGCTAGCCAAAACATTTTTAGGAACTAGGCTATGGATTACATGTTTTGTTGTTCAGTTCTTTAGTTGTGTCCGACTCTTGGTGACCATATGGACACAGCACGCCAGGCACATCTGTCTGTTTCTGGTAGTGCTTATCCATAAGGTTTTCTTGGCAAATTACTGGTGTGAGTTGTCAGTTCTTTCTCCAGTGGACCACGATTTGTGTGACCTCTCTGCTAAGATCTGCCCATCTTGGTTGTCCCTACATGGTATAGCTCGCAGCTTCACTGAAGTACACAAACCCCTTTACCATGACAAGGTAGCGATCCAGAAAGGGGGTTCACATATAACCAGCGGTAAAATATTAGGAGCAGTACTCCAGGGACTTGTCAAGCTCTGTCCTACAGCATAACCCTACCATATGGACATCCTATTCCCCAAATGCCAGGCAATCACAAGATGCATCAAATCTAGTGGTACGATTTAATGCTCAGAGCATGAGTCAATTATAAACCTCAGATCTGATTATCTCAGATTATAAACCTTCATAAGATCTGATAAATTCCAGACATATAAAATATAACAGAAATATAAAATAATTGCAAATATAAATTCAAGACTACCATTATTATACATGCACACACATCTATACAAATCTAGGAGCCAGCAGTAAATATTAGGAGCAGTATATTGTTAAGCTGTGATCTATCTACATGTAGCTTTGTATTTGCAGAATGCCGTTTATCAGGGAGAAAGTTCCCTTCACGACTGTGGTTGTCACTTCTCCTTTCTTCTGCTTATTCTAACCATCAAATTATTCACTGCATATCCCAACCTGACCTTTGATTTTATTTTTTTCCAACTGTTTTCTTATTGAATACATTCGTTAACCAGGCGTCTTACTTCTTGCAAATGCATTTTTTATTTCTTCTTTGTACCACCGTGGTTTTCTTTTCTATTTCGGTTATGTATTCAATTCTCTTTTAAAATCCCTTTAAACCTGGGATATGTGGGT
Source organism: Discoglossus pictus (assembly GCA_027410445.1). Lineage (NCBI taxonomy): Eukaryota > Metazoa > Chordata > Amphibia > Anura > Alytidae > Discoglossus > Discoglossus pictus. Next base: position 218,762,886 of record CM050169.1, on the reverse strand, counting down.
CATTTACATCCACATTGCATAACGAGGCACGTATTTGTATTTCTAGAGCATCACTGCAGCTGCTTAGAGCATACTTTACTTTTCTGCACTCTCTTGCTTCATGAATGATGCACATTTTCCTAAATTTACTGAAAGCAATTGGGCTAATAGTGTAGGTCGGGAGTAAGCAGGTAGCCCTGTATTTGAGGATATCCTTTCTGTGCACATGTGACTCAATCAGGGTGACTAAAGAAGAGATTGACTCACCTGTAGGCAGCAGGGATATTCTCAAATCTTGGCCTGTGCAGGGCTTTCCAAGTCCTGACTTGCCCACCCCTGGTGTAAGTCATACAATGACCATACTTAATTCTTGCCAAAATCAGTATAATTCCCTTTTTCTGCTAACGTGAGTCTGAGTGGTCTTATATGATGTAATATGTTCATCTTATGTGACTGTGTTTGTGCATGGTATGAAGCACGCCGCTTCATGTGGTGGTGGCACCTGCAGTAGATGCTGAACTACATGACAAAGTAGTCCAGTAGGAAGCTGTTGGTCATGTTGGGTGTGTGTGTGCATTGTGAGATGCAACATGGAGATTCATAGCTTATTTCCTGTCCACCTCACACAGTAACACGCTCTGAAAGATAGAAGCAAGACAATAATCCAACAAGGCTGGAAGAGAAAGGGAGATTAAAGCAGCAGTAATTCATAACTTTGTATAAAAGGCCATGACCTGTTACTACAAAAAAGGCAAATAAATGCATTTGAAACCTACTACAGTAGACTCTTGGTTATCCGGCACCCATGGGGTGTGGTAGATGCTGGATAAATGTAGTTTCTGGTTGCTTGAGAGGTACATAAAAAATAAGCCAAGATTAGCTGCACATAGGGATCTCTAAGTATATTTGTCAGTGAGGGCTGTTCTAGCAGCAGCAGCAGCTTTCACTCCTCACTTACAAACATGTACGTTGGGCTGGAGGGTCTGGTGCTGAACCTGGGGAATGTAACACCAACACTGCCCTGGCTCAGTCACTCATGCCTGTCTGCTTCCATTTAACACTGAATTGTAGAGACATACAATGGATGATATCTAGGTGCCTGTAAGCATATTGTGGCACGACAACCTGGCTCCTGGCATTTGTTGAGTTCTGTCTGTAAAATGTTATTTTTATTTAAGGTGCAGGATTACATTTTTTCTGGTTGCTGAGAGTCTACTGTACTAATAAATATAGCAGGCAGTCTAGTAGTTTTTGTAATCAATTCTGCAAAGATTAAATTGCTGGGGACACATGTCTGCCCTGATAACGGACTTGCCTTCCAAAATTTTAGGGGATTTTTTTTTTTATCGGTGGCGGGAGGATAATTAAATATATATCTTGTGTATTTGCATGATCCTGCTAGTAGTAGTAATGAAGGAGCTCCAGAGACAAATGTTAGGTTCTTTTACATGAAAAATTCAAGATCACATCTGCAGAGGACAAGTCACAAAAAGAAACAAGAGTTGATATTCCATGAGAGTGTACCCTGAGCCGCTCAGACTTTGTCACTAGCGCTGTGCTGTACCCAGGCAGAAAACAAACGCGAGGGCAACTTTATACAGACAGCCTCCCCGCCAAAATCAGGGCTTGGCAAATTTCCTGAGGCACGGCTCCTACCTATTTAGTTGTTATACGTATATTTTCAAAAATACTTTACAGCCTCATTTCTAACAATTGTTTGGCTGGGTCCTAAGTCTCAGATACGTTTGTCATCTTGTACATACACTAACATACTGAGAACATTCCTCGTTTGATGAAAGGTGCTGTGTTACACATTTGGAGACCTTTTTATTAGCGGTTCCCTGGTAGTCCAGTGGTTAGGATTCGGTGCTTCCTCAGCTCTGACCTGGGTTCGACTCCAGCCAGAGAACAAAGAGGTCGCACCACCCTGAAGCCAAGCAGGGTTGGGCCTGGTATGTACCAACAACCTCAGAATCTCTATTTCAAAAAATGCTGCTGGGAAACAGTCTTATTTTAGCTAGTATATCTAGTACCAGTAGAAGAATTGTGTACCTCAGCTGCTGCTGGCGGTGGAAATTTATAGGGACTGTTTGAAATGTTTTAGTGACTAAAAACAGAGCTTTTAAATAACTGTTAATAACATTTTGAGATATGCAAGCACACACTTAGATTAGGCTTTTCTTATGCTTCTGAGGACCGGCAGATAAGGTCTCAGGGACTCGCATCGGTCCTAAGACTGGCTGTTGAGAATCATTGCTTATAGTACAAAAGTTAAATAGACATGAAAAGCATTTTTCTTCTTTGCTGCACCTAAAAGAGGGTTTTTTGTAATGTCCCAGGCCTCAGAGCACAGTAAACTGATAAAAATATTTAGCTGTCCCAAGACGCTTGCCTTTGTCTGCCATGAGCAGTATTATAGTTGTATGGGTCTTGCTTGCCTACAAATGAGACCTACAGTCTCAACTACTCTGTGTACAGACACATTTGCTGGTAGTTTCAAATAAGTTAAAACAAGTTTTTTTTATTATTTTTTTTAATTTTTATACAGAATACAATTGTAGTGGTTAAACCAGTGCCCCTTTAAAGGTATATGCAAGTGAGCTGTAATGTATGAAAACAATTATTTGCATGAAGAAAAGAAAAATACACATTTAAACAGTTAGCCTAAAGTTTGCTGAATTTCTTGCATTTGCAAAGTGTTTACTATCAATGTTGACACCCTATAAAAATCCCAGCTGAAATTAGCATATCTAATACATTGTATCTTTTTGGTCTGTGAATTGAGCTGCTACTTTCCTTTTAGATTTCTGTAATACCCAGAACAAGATCTGTGTCCCTTCATTCCCTGATTGTTTTATCTACATAACATCAAAGGTGATACTTCCCCCAACCCCAGTGAATTGCCCCGTCACCTTTCCCAGCCCCAGTGAATTGCATGCACTCACTCGCACACACACATGAACAGAAAACATTGCAGGTCATTGCAGGACCATACATGCTCATTTGCCTAAAAGACAAATTAGAATAGGAAGAAGAAGCTGAAATGTTTGGTTTCTGTACAATTATAATTTGTCAGAATTTATCAAGGAGAGAGCGTATGTCTAAAGAACAACCGTGTAACCGCTCAAGCCTTTTTACTTAAAGGTTGATTTTATGGACCCAGTGTAGTAGCCTCATCTATCTGGCTGCATACAGCATTGCTGTTTGGCTGTAAGGCTGGGCATGCTCACATGGACAGGGTACACTTATACAAAAATGAACCCTCTCAGGAGCCTAGCTCAATCCTGGGGGTGTAAACGTCACCTGCAACAGTTTTTTTTTTCATGCAAAGCTAAAAAACATATTGGATGTAAATAAATGTAATCATACACTACTAATTCCCCTCTATCACATGCATTCATAACCCAGCTCACTTGCAGATACTTCTAAGTCAAGTTCTTTTCATAACATTTTCCCATTTTTGAGACCACTTCATATTTAATAGTTTATAATTGACTTGAACTAACAAGTGACTACATTTCCAGCTTTTTTTTTATTTTTGAATCAACCTTGAAAATAGAGAAGAACAAATAACTTATGTTTATTGCTACTTGTAACATTGCTCAACTTTACTGTGCTGGAGATGTTTGAGGTCCTCCCTAATACGTGAGAAGGAATCTTACAACTCATCACCAGCTGCTTTTCTTGCTCCATGGAATCCAATAACTTAAAAAAAAAACATTAAGAATAGTATACAGATCCTCGATCGATTATCCGGCATTGTTCCAAAGTTTTTCTGGATTAGTGATTTTTGCCGGACCAGTGGTGGTTTCAGTTTTTTAAACAAATACTGTAGTTCTACCTATTTATGTAAGAAGTGATAATGCTGAGACTAAAGTTGCCTCAATTATAAAGTGTTCCTTTTGAACCAGCGCTTTAAGGCCTGTTTAATGAAATCGTCATCTATTTACAAAGCTGGATTTTTGTTGAGAACCCAATGAAACTAAACAACTTGTGATAATTATAATATGTCCATACTAAAGAGGTGTCGGACCTGTACTAAGAACAAACAGCTTAAACATAGAGGAACCCCTATTTATTTTTGCTATAGTTTCCTTTTGTTTAGATGTTTTTGCGGATTTCATGGAGATAGCTAAATATTTATACTCTGATCCAGCTCTGTGTGTATATGTTAACACACTGCTTTGTTGTTCAGTCTTGTCTGACTATCCATGACCCTACAGACTGCAGTATGCCAGGCTTATCTTGTGTCTGGTTGTGCTCATCCATAAGGTTTTCTTGGCAAAGATGCTGGAGTGGGTTGCAAGTTCCTTCTCCAGTGCACTGCAGTTTGTCTGACCTCTCTGCAATGACCTGCCCATCTTGGATGAACCTTGGCTCACAGCCCAAGCCCCTTCACCACAACATGGTAGTGATTCAGAAGGGGACATAATGCTTAGCTTAACTTGATTTTCACGAAAGCTGTCTGGGCCTATGTAAATGGGCGACCCATACATTAATGTTGTATACAGGAATCTGCATAAAAAACGGATCCATCAGATTTTATTTAATACCTGCTGCTCTGTAAATGAGTCTGTTGGCCAACATTTCCACCATTTTCATTTTATTCTGATTAATTATTAATCCCATTCTTGGAATCTCCAGCCAAGTGAAGGTGATTTGTTTGAAATTCTCTGTAAAATCTAAGCGGATATAAGGAAAGGTGACATTCAGGAGTGAGTTGCCTCTGGGCAGATACTAGACAACCAATACGAAGAGTCTCCATGTCTGGGCACGCTTGCAGTAAATGATCATTGAGTCTCCACAGCCAAACTTGAGTGTAGCAACCGTTTCTGCCAGCAAGAGCTACACAGTTGTTGAGGGTGGCTACCAAAATTAGGAATATGCATTCAGTAAATCTGTCATCAGGACTAGTTAAGCCGATTGCTCCAGTAATGTGGGGATGTAGTACTCCATAAAGACAGGCTGACCTGACCGATGACACTTACTTCTAGTATTTAAAGGGCCAGTTAATTCAGCACAACATGGCGCACACCGCTGTAATGTACCCCTGAAAACATTTTGAAATACTTTTTGCATTTTTGAAATAGGTGCCTTTTTCACAGAAAAAAATCATAAATGAAGTTCTGTTTACATGAGAATTTGGTAAGTCCCCCAGGCAAACTGAAAGCAAGAGCTGCATGTAGAGAGCAGAAGCATAAAAAGTGTCAACCCTTTCCAAATTCATCTGCAGGGAAATGACTGCTAGAAACACCTAAATATGTTACTTTTGGGTTAACTAATGGCTGTTGACATTCCTGAAAGCAGAGTAAAACCATAAATCCGTCTGTTCACGGAGCTTGCACCGATCGGTTTCGGTAGATGCACAGTCAGGAGATTGTCTGTAAACGGACCTACAACTGCAATTTTTTATCGGTTCGCATAATCAAAAAGTAGCAATAGATCATTTTAACATAGAATCTTGTGCAACTTTCAATTATAGTGCGGTAAATAGCCCTTTAAGAAGCAGTGCGACTTTACATGTGTTTCCATACATTTTTCTTACCTTTGGACACAACTGTGGTGGAAGGCATATGAAAGGTTCCTGCCTTTTTAATATTAAAATAAACTACCCAAGTATTTTATGAACAAGTACTCACAAGCTCTGTTTTTACTCACTGGTTTCTTCCACATAGTCCCAACAAAGGTCTGCCCCCAATAGACGTATTATCCAAACACAGATTGTCTCTCTGCATCATTTAAAAACTTGACAGAGTGCCTGGGAGTGGCTAATACATCTCTTACCAATAAGAACACTCTCTGCTGGGGGTAGACTTTTGTTGGGACTATTTAGAAGGAATCGGTCAGCAAAAACAGAGCTTTTAAGCACTTGTTAATGGAATTATGTTTATATATGCAAACACACACTTAGGTAGTTTATTTTCATATTAAAACACAGAACCCCACATCTCCATTCTACTCCAATTTTTTATTTTTTGTTACATTTTATTTAGGTTTAGATAAATAATATATAGAACATGGTCTTTACATGGTCTATATAATTCATATGAATAAATGTATAAAAAAAGGAAAAAATATGATAACTAAAGTAATTCATATATATAAAGTTCAATGTTTTGTTAATCTGAATTTTATGTGATGGATCAGGACACAATAGTCTAAGTTGGTGAAGTGAAATGATAAAAATATCTACATAAAGCTATTTTTTAGAAATAGAAAACAGAAAATTGGCATGTGCGTATGTATTCACCCCTTTGTTATGAAGCCCATAAAAAGCTCTGGTGCAACCAATTACCTTCAGAAGTCACATAATTAGGGAAATGATATCCACCTGTGTGCAATCTATGTGTCACATGATCTGTCATTACATATACACACCTTTTTTGAAAGGCCCCAGAGGCTGCAACACCTAAGCAAGAGGCATCTATATATAAATTTGGTTGGGTTTACATCATTATGTTGGTGGTGGTGTTGTCGTCCAGTCCTTTAGACGTGTCCGACTCTTTGTGACCGTATGGACGCAGCACGCCAGGCACATTTGTGTCTGGTTGTGCTCATACATAAGGTTTTCTTGGCAAAGATACTGAAGTGGGTTCCCAGGTCCTTCTATAGTGGGCTGCAATTTGTCTGAACTCTCTGACCTGCCCATGGTATAGCTCACAGCTTCACTGAGGTACACAAGCACCTTTACCATAACAAGGTAGTGATATTAGCAAATGGGGAGTTATCTTTCTATACCATGCATTGTACCTACTGTAACCTAGCACATTAACAGCTATGTGTTACCGAGTGATGCTGGTATACGGAGTGATGCTGGTATACGGAGTGATGCTGGTATACGGAGTGATGCTGGTATACGGAGTGATGCTGGTATACGGAGTGATCTTATTGCTTCTATACAGAGAGATCAGATACATGTTGAACTACAGCTGCCTGCTTGTTTGCATAGGTGGGGTAGGTTATTAAGGAAAACTGATTCACCAATGAGACCACAAATATCCCCGAAAATGCCTTTGTCCCCAGACCATACTGTTGTATACAGTGCACAAATAGGAGAACAGTACGACTCATACAGCTGTATTACTGTGACAAGCCCCCAGGGCATTCATACATTTACATTGGGTTATCCTGTGATGGCCCATTCCTTAAATAACATACTATAAAACATTATCAGACACTCTTTCAGATGCAATGATAAATTGCTTTTCCCTGGCCTTTAATACATAATGCCTTTCCTCTTATGTTTTTATTTCTGCACCAATTAATTACAGAAAATTGAACAAGTTAATGTGCAACCAGTGGTTCAGCATAGGGACTTTGTGTATTGTATCCTGTGCTATGAGTTATGTCATGTCAGTGTGTCTTTACTGTGTGTACAAATGTGTCCTTGCAGTCTGTGCTAGAACAAATATTACATAGATATGACGTGGCCAAGTATGGAATCCCAACAAAAGAAAGACTGTAGCTACTACATGGGTTTATTTCAGTTATTCCATTTTCATCTGAATAAATATAATGTGGCTTAAGAGTGATAGAAGCCTTCCACTGTACAGAATACAATAAATCAATTGTACATTTGTGTTTGAAAGTCTAAACATAAGTTACAAAAAAAAAATGTATTTCCTGCTTGGTATTCCAAGAAATAGTTGTTGCGTTGCACTCTGGGAAACTGGGCAGGAACATGTAAATGAGTTCACAATGCTTTTTCACTCAATCCAAATAATATTTTATATACATGGCCGGTCTCCTAACTCATGTGTACTCCATCCTATGCTATGCTTTATAGCATATTCCTAAAGGGAACCATGTATAAAGTGCTACTAATTATTTTTTATATATATATATATATATATATATATATATATATATATATATATATATATATATATATATATATATATATATATAAATATATAAACGGCCGAATCACTGAGTCAGGTTGCAAGTTAATTTGAGCCATATTTGCCAATTTTTTACAATCGCCTAAGCAGATAAAAAATCGCTGATGAAAATAAGGCCTAATAAGTAACCCTTAACCCAAGCCAGTAACACTCAAGCACGCGGCCTATATAGTATACAGGGTTGAGAGGCTTGCAATGAGCGCCGAAGGTGCTCAGTGGGCCCATAGCCTCGCATTGTGTGGCAAACCGCATTGCCAGCCTTACAATTTTATTCCCGTCGTTTTTGATGTGTGTGTGTGTATATAAAAAAAAAAAAAGAATAATCTAAAGCTGATATCCCCCACCTTCCCCCCTGGTATGTCTTTCATGATTGGCCATGTGATTAGGGTGAAAATAACACAGATTATGACTTCTACAAATGACATTCTCTCATTTGTCCTGCAGTTTTTTTGGAAAGGATACTCTTACAATACAGATTTTGCCATCTGACTTAGGAATCCATTTGAATGGCTGCATGATGATGCTTTTTTGGCTTCTGCAACTTGTTGCAATGCCCATGTTCTTCAGCATGAAAAGCATCCATACACCTGCGTTATGCTAGTTTAATTATGTTTGTTTGTTTTTTTACATTTTCTGTATAACTCCTTTTTCTGTGAAGTTACATAACAAAATCCTTTTATTAACAACCACATGCAGTTGAGTTTATTAGAAACAGCCGTCTAGGACTCTCGGTTTGGTGGAGTCATGAGATCTGTTTCACAACAAGGCTCAACAAGCAAGCAGCCAAATATTCTGAAAGAAACACCCACCCTACAATAATATTTGGGCAGATGAGATTTTACTGCCAATACGTTAGAACAAAACGGAAGGGCTGCAGCTGATCGCTTTGTCACAAGACGGGCTGATAAGGGAGATTTGGTGGTAGATGCAATGGAAAGGGATATTGTATAAATCCGAACATTGAGATTTTTTATATATATATATATGTGTGTGCAGAGAAAATGTCAGAAAGCTTGTTATTAATTAGAAAAATGTGTGATAGAGGAACATTTATATTTTTATAGAGCGGGTTTGGCATGAACTTCAATTATACAACATTATTATTATTATTAGCTTTTATTTGTTAAGCGCCAACATATTTTGTAGCGCTGTACTGTGGTAAGAACAGGGAAAACTACAATATTAGCAACTGTTTGAGGCCATGTTTGACCAGTAAATCTTTGTAGAAAGTGCTTTTTCCCAAAGCACCCAACAGGATTGGAAACTCTCAACCTATATCCACAACCTTCTTCCCCCACTCCCATGATAGCCAACGATAAGAATAGCCTTCAGTCTTCAATCTACAAGAAAGTGTTGGGAAAAAAGACCGAATTGAATAAAAATTCCGAAACATAGAAATATATAATGACTAAAAGGTTAAAAGTCATTATTATAAAATGTTGGAGCCATAGCTAATGGCATTTGCCACGCCCTATCCGGTGCAAAAAGATTTTTTATAAGACATGGTCTTTCTTGAACTATGTTTTTATGCCCAGGGCACAACAACGTGCTGTTATTTTCAACTCCGGTTGTCCTTTGAAAATACTTTTATAAGAGTATTCGCATTTGAGTGCTTGGAAAGAGTGGTTTGTGACACTGGGGAACTGTTGGTTTCAGTGACAACATTGCAGTTGTGGCATTTTTTGTATTAATATATATGGCATCCATAGGTTGAAAATGCTTCAAAATTGGGGACTGCCATGACTTAATGTGGGGTATTTAGCGCTAAACGTTTTAGTACCCCTCTGCGCCCACCTGTATCCCTATTATGGGAGGGTGTCGTGCCTTTTTATAATACCTACAAAAGCTCGACTGAAACAATGTGTCATAGCCATGTTCACAGCATCATAAATTACACCCTTTAGTATTATTACCATGCCCATTTTATAGTGTTTCTTTGCCCATTCTCTTTTAATAGTCTCATTTTATATGTAAGTAGGACATACAAAGCATCATTAGCAGTTAATGAGTTTGCCTTTATTAGCTGCATGCTTATTAACCAGAATTAGTTTCCACAAAAATCACATTTTAACAGAAGGTGCCCAGATGGTGTATATGGTAATCCAACCCAAATAGCAGAGATGTGTTTTCGGGGGGAATGTCATGACATATTTTATTTGAAACAAGACAGCATGTAGGCTGAGGTGGTAAAAGAAGGTTTTATATGTACTTGAATGATCCTTCAAGTAATACAATAATTAACATACTTATTAGATAATCAGAAAAGCCACCATTTGGGTTACCGGGACACATATATCTATAAACTTATATGCTATCTGCACCACCTACGAAGAATACAGAAGATTGACTATAAATTATCTTCTGATTCCAATGTCTACGTTGTAGATTAGGGTCACAATCATAATATATAAACTTTTATATAGTTAACTTTCCAAAACCAGAGGTGTCCCTGCTCTCAATTATTTTATGGTACTATTTTAACAGTACTTTCACTACGGAATGGAGCATAGGTATTTTTTATTTTTTCCATTTTAGTTTTTTTAAATGTGCAAGTGATAAAGATCAATAGAAACAATGTTTCAGTATTTTGTGTTTAGAAAACAAGTTGATCTTTTGTGACCGCCATTACACTGAAAGTAGCTGCATTTCACATATTTTAAACTGGAGCTTCTCTCATCATTTATAAACTAGTTAATGTTAGCAGAGCGTACAGGCACTTCCCTACAACTGTTTTATAACTACACCGTTTGTGTAAGAAAAAGGCACTGCAACATAAAGATGAAGGGAAACTTGATCTTTTTTGTGTACATTTTTTCACAAATGATCAAGGTTTTGAAATCACAATACAAAAAAAATATTTGGCATTCTCAAGTTCCTATATACGAAGGCTGTAATGGTCAATATATTTCATATGAAGGGTCACATATGTGCGTGATCAGTAGAAATAGTGAAATCATTGTGCGACTGATCAGCAAAGATCTAGAGCCTCATTCAATTGAGACGTTCGGGAGATCCGGGCTCGCAAGTGGAGGTTGCAAGTTATTTTGCTATTCAAATGACTTCCGTTTGCGGGCTCCGGCCGATGTACGTGCTGCGAGCTGCGATTCATTGTGATTTGTATAATCGCAAGTTAATGGCCCTCCAAGCCTTTGATCTTTCACGGCCACAAGAGTCCCGAACGCTAAAATCGCAAATTGCTATTCAATTGCTCAGATTCCCTCTCGCTAACCACTCCGTCAAGCCAGCAAATGGCAAATATCTAACCGCAAGATAATGGTACCAAGGAGGTCTCGCAAAGGGCTTAATAACAAATCAGAGCACTTTAAAAGCAAATAAAAAAGCAATACTGTACTTTTATGAAGAGTGAAAGTGATGTTAGGTCTTAGAATTAATAGCACAACATTCCCCAATACTTTATTTCATGTTCAAATTTTGTGTTATATCGATCACGGCAATCAATGTTAAGTCCTAAGGGCTTGGAGGTTGAAGCCTGTAGGACTTTTGACAATGGAGGTTGAATTTCAAAGTCCTACCACTTACGGGCTTGTAGGTTGGTCATGATGACAATCTGTTTCCATTGGCTGTTTCTGCATCAGGAGTTACGGGCTTGCTCCTTTGACATGTTCAAGCCCCCAAATGCTACATTCGACGGCAATGGTTTCTGATTTTCGCTATCGGGCCCCTAACTTGCGGGCCCGGCCAATTGAATATCGCAAAAGTAGAGCAACAGGAGCATGCAACTCAATCCCAGGCATTTAGCTGTCTGCGATGGAGTTGCACGGAGCCGGGGTTTGGATTCTGTATAGAAAAATATGTCTAAAAAGTTAGCGGTCAGCAGTAAAATGTTAGGAGCAGTGGTTGCTTGTCTCCAAGGATTGCCAGTATGAGAGAGGTACATTGTAGTCTTTTAATAGTGAGGTGAACTGTTGGCCATTGCTGTACTAAAAAATAGATTTGATGGCAGATAAGAACCCAAAAGCCCTTCCAGTTTGTCCATTGGATCTACCTGAAAGATTGGCTTGATTTTGGTTCGGCATAGCCTTATTTTTGTCTAAGCTTGTCTACGTTTATTAAAAGTTCAACCGTACTACTACCATTTTTAAATCCTTTGTTATTGATATCTGTTCATGAGTATAGACAAATTGTATGAAGATATAGTGTAACATTGGCCCATATCTCATTAATGATGCATGTTTCCATATATGCTGCGTGTGACTGATTATCATGAGCTTTCTCTGTGTTTATTTCTAGTCACGACAAAGGACAGGACACAGAAGACGGAGTAGAGTTGCATGAAGGTAAGAATTCTGTCATAAAGGCAAGTACCTAAGGGAAATAATGATCACCATATAGTGATGTCACATGTAATGTGACACCACTATACCAGTCGATAGGGGGAACTAGTGCACAAAAATAAAAAGTATATATGTAGGTGGTCTGAACACTTTTCTATAAAAATAGTTCCAATACATATTATATATTATTAGTCCTGCTTTACTGCGGGCCAGCGATTTGCACATGCTGCATTGATAAGACCTCTGCCAACTTCCCCTAGCCATGCCTCTGCTGCAGATACATTTAAACTATAACAATTTAAGGGTTCCCTGGTGGTCCTGTGGTTAGATTTTGGTGCTTTCACCACTACGACCTGGGTTTGATTCCAGTCGGGGACCAAGAGGTCACACCACCCTGAAGACATGTAGGGTTGGGCCTGATCAGTACTTGGATGGGAGACCAACTAGGAATACGAGGAGCTGTATGCTGCGGCCCACTGGAGAAGGAACTGGCAACCCACTCCCGTATCTCTGCTATGAATGCCAAGTGGATCAGCATGGTGTGTTGCGGTCAATGAGGTCATAGAGAGTCGAACTAACAGCAATAACACTTTATAGCTTTAAAGCCACTTCAGTAAAAATCCCAGTAGCTTTTCATTAGCTATTATATGGTGAATATATGCTTTCACTAGCCTAGATATACATTGCATCCTAAAACAGATGATCTAATGCATTTTAAAGATTGCTTGAGTTCTAGGCTGACAAGCACACATTACTTATTGGCACTAATTAATTTTTGCCTCTGATTGCAGATTACATGTAACTTCCATGTTTTACTGAATTCATGATGACGGTCTATTTTATCTATTGGCTGTGTCTAAGAAGTAAATTACGGGCTTGCTTAAATATTGTCAGATCATATGATCATGCCACCTGAAATCAGACTTAAGAAGGCAAGGTTTACGAGTTTAGCCTTAAGGGCGGAATTTGCGACCTGGAGTCAATAGAATACATCTAATCATTCTATAAAAATAAAATAATTACCCGCAGCCACATTGGTAAGTTTGAGGGATTTGCGAGCAGCTAATAGTATAGGGCCCTTAGAGTAGTAAATAATAACCCAGTGACAATAGGATGTGTTGCAAACAAATCATTCTGGAGTTTTTAAAGAACTGGTGCAGTTTAGGAAAAAGATCACGTGTTTGTGAAGTACGTGACAACGAACAATAGTAATATCTCTAAGCCATGATTGAAAGCTTTTTATTTATACAAAGCAAATCTTTAATTGTAGTAGTTTGTGGTCAAGACCGTAATCCTACTCCTCCTTGATATAAGGCAGCAGCTAGTAGGATTAGTGTAGTTGCAACTGAGAGTGTCAATGCTTTCACATCAAATGTCCCTTCCTTACAGAAATGAAGAGCACACATATAAATAAAAACCATAAATGTGATTGCAAACGGTAATGAATATAAATATCGAGTGATGTGTTAGTTAATTGAGCTTGAAAGTTGCGTATTTTAAGCATACATTATCTGTAAAGGAACTACATCTTGCCCTTTAACTATGGTCATTAGTTAACTCACAGTGTGTCCTAAAGAGCATAACTCATTTAACAAAGTCTTTGTGGACTGTTGTTTTGTCCAAGTCCCATCGCGGTTCTAATTGATACCAACAGAACCAGAGTGAGCCACGTGAGTCTTCAAAAGCATGTAGAAATAGTGAGGACAGGAGATTGTTGTAAAGGGATCATGGGAATTATACCAAAACTATTTACAACTAATCTGCATATTACAGATAAGAAGAAATCTAAAAAGGCTGACCTTGGTGGGCTAAAGTCTTTTTCTCAACCTTAATTCCTATGTAACAATTGTATCGGATATATCCGGAGAGAATAGAATTTTGGTGCCAAAATATATCTGCAATCTGGCCTTCAAAATTGGGGAAAAAATAGCTACTGCACTAATTAGTCCCGTGCTGGATCACTACCTCATCGTGGTGAAGGGGCTTGTGTACCTTAATGAAGCTGTGAGCTATACCATGTAGGGTCACCCAAGATGGGCAGGTCATAGCAGAGAGGTCAGTCCACTGGAGAAGGTATTGGCGACCCACTTCAGTATCTTTCTTTTTCACACCCAAAACCTTTAGACTGTAAGTTTGCAAGTTTTCAATCCTGCACGGTGCTTTGGTGAAAGCGATATGGACACTGGATTCTGAGCGCAAAGACAGGGCCCTCCATCTTTTGTAATGTGTTAATATTGTTTTGCCTTGATCACAACGTATGTTACAAATAAACGCTGATGATGATGATAATATATGGGAGCAGAACTTTTTGTTCATAAGTTCCAGGGAACAAAACCCCCTGAACTCATCATGCGTCCCATACCCCGTGTATATTTGCCCCCGGTGCTGCATAGGATGTTGGTGCTTTAGAATTAGATTAAAGGGCCACAGTGGTCAAATCTTTCTATATTGTCTTTTGAATAACTAATCTTAATAATGGGTAAAAACTAGAATAAACACAACCTCTGTAATTGTTGTTATTTTTTTTTATACCAAATTTACTGCTCTTGTCCATTTTATTTTGTCAGCTGATTGTCTGTTATTTTCTCAGGATATGTCCTTGTATGCTAAATGAGCTTTCCATTACTGCTAATGAAAGCTCTGGCTGTTGTAGATACCAGCTTCCCATCGTACAGATAGAATCCTCCTGTGCAATCAGTCTCCTCTCACCTCAGGAAGTTTATTAGCAGAAATCAAAATGGTAGATCTCACAGCATGCCAATTTCATATGAAAGGTAATATGTTAGAGGTTGTCTTATTTTATTTTCCACTTAACATGAAAACAGCCCGTATGTTTAAAGTGGTATATTTTAAATATATGACCACATTGATCTTTTAATGAGAAGTCTGACTTTATATGATGGTGATTGGTTGAAATGAAGCAAAATTATTGTTTATCAAGTTCTAATAAAGCAAATATTTTTATCTACTATAACTATCATAACTAAAAATTGGAAATCAAAAAATAAATTAAAATAAATTCATGAATAATATAAGAACCTTAATAACTCTGAAGTGCTCCTTTTCGTGTTTTTTTTTAATTTATCACTGTTAATGTTATGAAAAATTATATAAAAGAACAAAAACAAGTCTATTTATATCTACAACATAATTGTTATTAGCAGTTGCCTTTTATGTCAGGAGTAGTAGCCTAGAAAATGTTGTCATATATAAAAGCATGGGGTTTAGTGAATACAGTAGTACGAGTACCCTTGAGTTTACACTGGATTTACTAATGTTGAAACCATTTGGAAAGCACCAGCCAAATAATGTAATTCTTTATTTAAACACTAGAAGAATTGGCACAAAGCTCGGGCAGGCTGTTACCTATACTTATTATGTCTATTAAGTTAAAGCCATTTATTTAGCTCTTTAAGATGCAGGTTATATTTTACTCCTCTCTTGCCAAATAGTTTCAAGTCCATTCAAGCCTTCAAATGACTTATTATAACTTTGCTGTTCACTGAAGCATTTACACTGAATTCCCAGAGTCCTGAGCGCCTCATATCATACTCTTTTTTTTTTTATAGTTGTTTATTGTTTATATGTGAATATATTTTTGTATGTATAGAATGATCCTTCATGGAGTGTAAAGGGGAGCCGTTTGCATCAGTATTTATGGCATGCCAGTTCCAAATAAACATAAAATACTGATTTGTACAAGAGTTGCATTTGTGTGTGCAAGCTCTCTTTAAAGGTATATCTAAGCTGTTCAAAAAAAAAACTTGTTTTCCACACCCCCAGAGCTGCTTAGTGTACCTACCAATAGAAACACTGCTTTTGGGTATTGATTTTAACCCTTTACTAACATTGAAGCCAGCAGCGGCTCAATGCAGACATCTACAGATCAGTGTCTGGTTCCTCCTGCTTGATTTTACTACACATCCCATGATTCCTTCCTGCACAAACTGCCATCAATGATTGTTACAATGTATTAAAATGTGTTAGCTACCTGCGATTGGCCCACTCCCAAAAGCAACTGCTTGCAAACATCAGTGTGAGTTTAATATTTATTTTGGTATATGTCTTCATACACTACTGATTCTCCTCTATCAGATGCATTCATAGTGCAGGAAACTTTGTTTGTGCTAATGATACATAAGAAACCCGATCTACAGCCACAACAGGGGTGGAATTGTATTCATGTGATATATTTGCACATCAATCACCTGGCGCTAGATTGAGAATCTGGTCCTGTATTGAGTAGTTATATGTTAACGCATATTTTATTTGCTGCTCTACAGGAGACGAGACGAGTGCCGACGAGCAGACTGCAGTGGCCATAGCCACTGTCCAGCAAGCCGCCTTCTCTGACCACAATATCCAGTACCAGTTCCGCACAGAAAATAATGGAGGACAGGTAAAGAGATCTTATTTCGGTTATATCTATAACAGAAGAGTGTTCAGTGATAGAAATGAGACTGTGTAAGAATAATATATACAAAAAATGATCGTTTTCTTATGACATAATTCTCCATATTAGCATTATGAGTGCTGCTGGTCACTCTCAGTGACCATATGGACCGAAGCACCCAGGAACATCAGTCTGTATTTCTGGTTGTGTTTATTCTTACTGATTTTATGACGATGACACTGAAGTGGGTTGTCCGTCTCTTCTCCAGTGAACCGCAATTAGTCTGACCCTTTTGCTATGACCTGCCCATCTTGGGTGACCCTACATGGTATAGCTCACAGCTTCATTGTGGTACACAAGCGCCTTCACCACAACAAGGTATCGACCTAGAAGGGGCACAAAGATATATACAGTATTAACTCCAATATTCCTCTTGATTCTTGGAGAATGTTGCTTTTTCTCTCTATTCCAGCACATACAATTATTTCACAGATTTATGAGACTCTTTAGACTGAGTTCCTATACTCCGTTTTATAAAGTCTATTTATATTGGTATTTTACATTTTTAAATGCTATATTTTAATGTTCATTATCGATTTTGATAACTTTCCCTCTAATATGAACTCAGAATAAGTGATACAGTATATATTGTAAATGTGCATTAAGGGGCACCTTAGTTGCCAGTTCCTTCTCCAGTGAGCCACAGCATAAGCTCCTGGGATTCCCAGGTGGTCTCCCATCCGAGTACTGACCAGTGTGACCTCTTGGTTCCCTGGCTGGCTTCGAACCTAAGATGCTGTGGTGCAAGCACCATAAAAACACAAGAGTAG
Source organism: Discoglossus pictus (assembly GCA_027410445.1). Taxonomy (NCBI): domain Eukaryota; kingdom Metazoa; phylum Chordata; class Amphibia; order Anura; family Alytidae; genus Discoglossus; species Discoglossus pictus. Next base: position 218,745,488 of record CM050169.1, on the reverse strand, counting down.
AGCCAGCTTTAAATGATATGGAAGGTTTCTGGACCTCATTAGATGTAAAATTAACATGTGTATCTTTATTTTGATGTGCTTTATGTTATTAAAGATTCCCTGTTTGTACCTTTTTATCTAATCTAACATTCTGCTTGTATCAGAAACATACATTACATCGAGTCATTCTATACATATACACATTTATTTTTTAATAAAATTTGTTTTCCACACCCCCAGAGTTGCTTACATAGACAAAATGTACCTACCAATAGAAACACTGCATTTGGGTATGTATTTTAACCCTTTACATTGAGCTGCTGCTGGCTTGAAGGTTAGTAGAGATCTACAGAGCAGTGTCTAGCTCCTCCTTACTTCCTGTTCCCGTGTGAAAACAGGACTGCACATCCCATGATTCTTTGGTGCACAACCTGGCTTTACAGATTGATACAAATGTATTAGCTGCCTGTGATTGGTCAAAACAAACTATGAATGTTATGCTAATTTTAGCAGGGATATCGAGGGATGTTAACTCTCAAAACCAACTGCTTGCAAACTCAAGAGATTTAGCAAACCTCAGAGTGAGCTTGTTAATATTTATTTTTGGATTTTTTTCATGCAAACAAATGTTTGAATACACTACCGGTTCACCTCTATCAGATGCATTCATACTCCAGGAAACTTGAATATACCTTTTTAAGAAGAAGCTCTGTTTTTACTGCCACACAAAAACAGCCGTGTCTGTGTCTTCATGAGCTGCAGAGGGCAGGCCCCAGCAGGCGATATTTGCTTGCTTTTAGACAGTAAAAACGGAGCTTATAAGCACTTACTAATTAAATAAATAAAAGTAAATAGATACCCAGGTATTTTATATACTTGGCAATAGCCAGAAACCGTCCATATCCTTTTAATCTGAAGGATGTGGCTAATGTGTAACATGTAAATGGAATAATCTGCGCCCTCATGTGATATCACAGAAACCTCCTCAATGTCTGGCATTGCAGTCAGACCACATCCTGGAGATTGAAAAGAAGACAAAACAAAAAACCCAAGGCCCCCAAGCAAAGTACTACACAAGAGGGTGTATGGGATCACAGCGCTATACCAGTAATGGGAAATATCAAATAGAATAACTATAATGGACTTGAGTAGGGCATAGAATGTAAAAATTAACTATATAAAAGTCTGTAAAATGTCCAAATAATATATCTTCAGTGCACCGGCACTGGTAAGGAGGTCAGAGTTCACCAATCTTGCTCCAGTTGATGCCGTAATGTCTGATGCACAGTAGATCACTTGAATCCAGAAAATGAGGGGCTATACGTCCTCAATCATACATAAATGGTGGTAGTCTAAATAAATGATGGTTATGGATAAACGTTCTTGCCACACGGCGGTGTGCTGCTTCGTAAGTACTGCTAACTGCAGAACTTGTATATAAAGCAAGAAGGGAGGGGACAAGAAGCGCACAACCACCTCCTTGGTGATTGTAGGGACATGTGATAGACAAGGAGACACAAGAAATAATACTTTCCCTGGGAAATGGCAGTGTCTAGTTTATAGTTTTTACCTAATGACAAGTACCTTTATCCTTCAGAAAGCTAGTGACGTTTACACCGGATAAGTATATAGTGCATGAAATGAGTGCAGGAGTATACGTAATCAACTGAGCATTAGTGATTTATAAACATCAATTGTACAACCCCCTTCTGTGTTGTTTTGTCATTGTGAAGGTGCTTATGTACTTCAGTGAAACTGTGAGTAATACCATGTAGGGTCACCCAAGATGCATAGGTCATAGGAGAGAGGGCATACAAATCGCGGTTCTCTGGAGAAGGAACTGGTCACCGTCTCTAGTATCTTTGCCATGAAAAACGTTTTGGATAAGCACAAGCAGATGTGCCTAGCTGCGTCCATATGGTCACCCAGAGTTAGACATGAGTGAACGATTGTACAACAAGACTTTTATTTCTGGCTCCTAATTTCATTGGTAATCCTACATGTATCTCTATATATTCTCCTGTCTTTGATATGGTATTGCACAGTCCTCCCATAATGCTTTGCTCACAAACAAAATCCATGACTGTGATCTCAGACGGCTGGTAGCAAGGTTCCTCCTGATTGGCCCTGATGCAGCATTTTTATTACAGTATTGCAGGAATTCAGTGCTGCACAATTGGATTAAAGTCACTGAAGTATCATATGTATCAGTTCAAGCTATTTTCCGTGTATATTTTCTCACAAAGCTCAATTTTAGCTACAATAAGATGAAAGGCTTTACTGATATTTAGGCCTTTTGAAGGGACACGAGAAAGCAGTTGGCTTTTTTTCATGCATTCAACCACACAGGTGGTGGTTGGTGGTGCTATTTTTTGTGATAAATGATTACGGACACACAAAGCTCCTATTAATAGAAGAAATGAAAAGTGCACATCTACTCATTAAATGTAGTTTTAGTTTCTTCAATAAATTGGACCTTTTCAACGTCACTTAAAGTACAACCTGTTGCAGAATCATTTAAACGAACAGGAAATGCACAGAGCATACTGTAGTATGAAGGTCTTAGACAAGTGACTCATACAGCTATGTTACTGCTGGCATCAGCAAGCCCCCCAGAGCAAATAAGCATTTGAACTGTGTTATTGTGCTCTGAGAACTTTATTTGGGGAAAAAAGAAAACATACTGTGACACGAACAGAGATGTAGTCACGAAGGAAAAATCTTTCTATGTCCATTTAATAGTATAGCTTTCATAACTTTAAAGTGGCTTTTCAAGTTCTAGAACAAATTTAACTGATATAACGTTTGTATTTTTTAACAGTCTTTATTTCTGGGTGTAGTTTGTGCCTTAATTTCTTATGTAGCTGCAACTGAAGGGTACATACCTGAGTCTTAAACTCCTCATTGCAATGATTAAGTGAAGGAACTTAGATGGTTATTTGTCATATTATAATTTTTGTAATGCAGATTTTTAATTGCACTTCCTAATCTTCTTAGGTGACATACAGAGTTGTCCAGGTGACAGACGGTCAGCTGGACGGACAGGGGGATGCAACTGGTGCAGTCAGTGTGGTGTCAACTACTGCCTTTAGTGGCACTCAGCAAGCTGTAGCACAGGTAACATCTCCACACCGTTTCTTATTCAACTAACGAGGTCTCCTTAGTGTTGCTCCTTGTTTCAAATATGCATTATAGTTACAGATTTACTATTTGTTTACTGTGGCAGAAGATGCTAATATCTGACACATCCTCTTAAAGTGGCAAAGAAAATGTCCCATCTATTGAAGAAACGAAAACATAAATATAATTGCAAATGGTTGTAATAAAAATAAAAAAATAAAATTAGAAGTACCATAAAAATCAATATAGAAGTTATTTATGTATCATTTAACTGAAAGACACACCTTTTTTGATGATTTTATCAACAACTGTTAAAGGTATATCTAAGTTTCCCTGTTTTTACCTTTTATTTAATATAACACACACTGCTTATATTGGACACACACAATACATGGAGTCATTCTATACACATAGATACATATTTTATTTAAAAAAACATTTGTTCTCCACACCCTAGAGCTGTTTAAGTCCAATCAACTTACCAATAGAAACGCTGCATTTGGGTATAGATTTTAACCCTATACTAACTTTAAGCCAACAGCAGCACAATGGAGAGATCCACACAGCAATGTCTGGCTCCTCCTTGCTTCCTTGTGCTGGGGACTACACGTTCCATGATGCCTTACTGCACAAATTGCCATCACAGATTGAAACAAAGTATTGCTACCTGTGATTGGCCAAAAGGAATTATGATTGTTATGCCAATTTTAGCATGGATTTCCAGGGGTGTTGACTCTCAAAATCAACTGCTTGCAAACTCAAGAGATTTAGCAAACTTTAGGGTAAGTATAGTATTTATTTTGAGATTTTTTTCATGCAAAACATGTTTACATACACTACTAATTCTCCTCTATCAGATGCAACCATAATCCAGGAAATTTAAATATGCATTTAAGGTTAGTAGAATGTGGGATTTGGTAAAGAAAGCACGCCCAGTTGAAAATGTTAGTAATATTGACAGACAATAAAATGTAATTCTTCCTTTTTAAAAATCCGTCACTATTACTATTTTCCAACTGGTCATGCTTTACTTTCCCACCACACTATTAATATTAATTAATTGCAGTTTCTAAAGCCATTACTTCAGAAGGTGGATTTTCCGTTAATTTATACCTCATTCTCTATATGAGGCACGTTCATGTAGTTATTAAGTAACTTGCCAACATATTCCGTAGCGCTGGACAGGGGTTCAAGTCAAAACATTTTTTAACACATTTCAAAAGAATGCAGAGCCCAGTTATTGAGCTTAAAAACAAACATACACAGTGCTTTCCCTAAAGCATCAAAAGTTTAAAAACCTGCATACTTTCAGGCTAAAAGGTACGGGTGAGGTAAAGCTGTGATAGATGTGTTGTGCATATTAAGGCTGGAAGTGATAAGCTTCTTTAAGTAGAATTTTTTTAGTGTGGTTTTGAAGCATGAGGACAGTCTAGTGGAGCGAGGCAAGGAGTTCCAAAGAATAGGGGCAGAGCAAGAAATGTCCTGGAGGTGGGAGTGAGAGGATGTGATGAGAGGAGGATAGAAGAAGGTCGTTCGAGCAAGGAGGGCGGTTGGGGTAATATTTTGAGATGAGAGCAGAGCTATAAGGGGATGCACTGTTATTGAGGGCTTTATATGTTAGGGCCAGGATTTTACATTTTTATTCTGAAGATTATGGGAAGCCAGTGGAGTGAGTGACAGAGAGGTGCTGCAGACACAGAACCTTGAGTATGGAGGATGAGTCTAGCGGATGCGTTCAATTTGGATTGGAGTGGGGACAGACAGGTGATGGGGAGCCCAGCAAGGAGCGAATTGCAGTAGTCAAGGCGAGATATGATGAGAGAGTGAATTAGAATTTTAGCTGTGTCTTGTGTCCGATAATGACGGATTTTGGAGATGTTTTTCAGGTGAAAATAACAAGATTTTGTGATTAATTGTATATGAGGAATGAAAGAGAGGAAAGGGTCCAGTAGAACCCAAAGACAATAGGCCTGGGAGGTTAGAGTGATGCTGGCATTGTAAGCAATGAGTGAAAAGTGAGGAGTAGAGACGGAGGAAGAGGGTGGAAAGATTAGGAGCCCGGTCTTTGACGGGCAGACATACAGGAAGATGTGCTAGAGAGGCAGTTGGCAACTTGAGCTAGAAGAGGGGGATAGTTCTGGTGCTGTGGGGTAGATTTCAGTTTTGTCTGCATAAAAATGATGCTGACATACAAAAGGTTGTATTAGGGTACCAAGGAAGGATGTATAGGTTGAGCAAAGGAGAGGGCGTAGGACTGAGCCTTGTGGTTTACCAACGGTCATAGAGTGAGGCGAAGAAGAGGAGGAGACACTAAAAGTTTGATTTTCAAGGCAGCAGAGAGATCCAAATGAATTAGAATGTAGAAATGGCCCTTTGACTTGGGGGTGAGCAAGCCATTAGTGTGAGAGCTGTCTCTCTGGAGTGTTGAGGCCTGAATGGAAGGGGTCAAGGAGGGAATTGGATGAAATAATTATAATTGTAAATGCCACGCTCAAGTAGTTTCAAAACCAGGAGAAGTAGAGAGAGATGGCGATAGATGAAGCTGGATCAGAAGAGGGTTTCTTAAGAATGAGTTAAATTATTGTGTGTTTTAAGGGTGATGGAAACTTGCCAATATTAAGGAAAAGGTTGAGAGGCGAGGAATCTGATGTGGTGGAATAGGATCATGTTGATTAGTTGTAAGACAAAAGTTCGATTGAAGACTAGGGACTTCATCCTCCATTACAGGGTCAAAGAAGTTCATAATGGCTAGGGGACAGCGAAAGGGTGCATACAAGGTGTGCTATCTGTTAGTTGAGGGAATGGCAAGGTAGGACCACGTTTAGTGGAGATTTTGTTACGGATAGTTTCAAATTATTTTTTTAAGTGGCTAGCAAAGTCTTCCGTAGTGAGACAGGAGGTGGTGGAGAGTGTTGAATGTGGCAAACAAACATTTGGGGTTGGAGTACAAATTGGATATTAATGATTAGAAATATCTTTGTTTAGCGAGACTGAGAGCGAGGGTGTCTGTCTGGGCAAGAGTGTCAAGGATGGAGGTTAAAGTCAAGTTGTATTGTGTGGGGGCAATGTCAGGGCATGTGAGGGGACTGAGAATGAGTTGTAGCACATTGGAGAGATGTTGTGCAGGTTTTTGTGGGTTCTGGTGGCCGAGGAAGGGACAGAGTGGGAGGAGTGGTAATGGTGTAGATTAGGAGATAATGCTCAGAAAGAGACATTTGGGAGATAAGTTTGGATATATTGCAGTGATTGGTAAAGATGAGGTCAAGGTAGTGTCCGTCACAGTGGGTTGGGTGTTCTGTCCAATGACTGGGACCTGTTCTGCGTCCTTATGAGAAGTACATACAGCACATTTAAGTAAATGAAGGAGCCTTTGTATGTATTAATCCCAGAAGGACCCACTAGACTTTTGGGGATAATGGACTGTTGTAGGCCCTGAGGGGAACCTGGTACCAGAACACAGCTCCTTCCCTTTCTCACCATGAACAATGCACAAACCCCTGAATACCGGGACTGTGGTTTCCATGTTGGCCCAAGATAGATAATGTTAACTACAGTTGTTTGTGTGTGACAGCCATAGTGAGTATTTTGGGCCATGTTCTACTGTCAACCATCCTGTTTGTGATGAGCCATGTTAATGTGTGTGTTATGGTTGTGTGTGTGTGTGTGTATTATATACAGGACCGTGTGTGGTCTTAACAGGCAGCAATTATTATACTACGGTGTAAATGTATTAATGTAAGGGTGGTACCCAGGCATGTGTGGTATTGAGGTGCTGTATTTTTCCGAGGCTTTTAATAAAGTGTTCCCTGGGACAGAGGGTCACCAGTTGCGAGGTGCTGGGTTATAGGAGAACCGGTGCAGTGGGGGAAAAGCTAGCCGGTGCAATGCGACCGTGGAAATCTAGGTGTGACTGGGGAAGCAAGTTGGACATATGGAGGGCCCCGTACATCAGACTAAGTATGTCCACTCCTGATCTGATACCCCCTGTGAGACAAGGATCAAAGGGCCAGTTGGTCTGGGTGGTAAGTTCCATGGACTCAACAGCCTGCACTTGGGCTTCTCAACGAGTAGGAGGAATGATGAATGAATAAAAGGGAGACATACTTACATGAAACATAGGATCACATTTATGTTGTATATGTTAATGTTTTTATACTATGTAACCTAGGTGGAAACGGACAATGTTTTGTATTCTTAATATGTCTCTTTACAAACACAATGTGTGTTATACACAACTAAAGCTTTTATATAACCAGGACTTGCTTGGATTTTATGTATATAAATGTTTGAACTTTGGTGGCTTAATTGATTTCATCCTCCTCCGTGTAACTATAACATAAAATTCACACTTTGCTTCCAAGAAACCCTCAGAGTTGGTGATTGTCTTACTTTCTGGAACCTCCACCTTTCTTCCTGTTCTCTGTCATACAGGGTGCTATTTTCACAGTTGTGACATAAGGCCACACCCTCAAGACAGACTTCAAATTACCAGCATTTCATGATACTGCAAGCAGACACTGACCAACATGATCCACTGGTAGTGTGAGGCACATTCCTGTGGGTGTGTCCTTTGGTCACAGTTGTTAAACATGGCAACCTGCATGACCGAGAACAGGGAGGAAGGATAAAAGATAAAATGAAGGCTTATTTTTTTTATTTTATTTTTTAAACCTTTTTATATAAACCCCCCCAAAAATGCCTAAGCTATTACTACCGTATTGGTCCGAATATAAGCCGTACTCGTAAAGTTCAAGGGGAAAAAATAGAAAAAAGATAGTACTCAAATATGGAGAGAACAAGACTCTCAAAGTGATCAGCCATTGCAAGAAACAGGCTTTCTAATTAGCACTGTAGCTTTTTTAGCAGGTTACAGGATTAACAGGATGTTAGAATCACTAAAACCGTAAATCGTTATTCAATACCGCACCCTTAACTCGCAATTGCGCAAATCGGCAGTAATTTTGCGTTCGCGAATAGAAGCCACACACGTAACGAGCAAAGTTCGCAAATCGGCAATGATTTTTTTTTTACGGTCGCGAATATAAGCCGCACCTGTAACTCGCAAGCTAAAAAATCGGAAAAAAGGTGCGCCTTTTATTCGGACCAATACGGTATATTGAGTTTGTCCTACTTGCTACTAATTTGCTGCCAGGTTGGCCTCTTTCCCCGTATTAGGCAAACACATGGGTACACAGCACCCACACTTATGTTAGTGCCTACTCCGCATGGCCTCTTGGACCAGTAGGAAGATGTGTGCATTAGACTATGCAATATGGAGATTCACACAGTGGACAAACTAAAGAATGTATTTATATTATAGTAAATATTCTATTAGTGAATTGCTTCTACCCTCACTTCTTTGTTTATATTATCTTTCAGTGGGCCGCTAGTTTTATTTAGCCAGACAATGTCTTCATCAAAAAGATTAATTAGACATTTCCTGAGAGCCATCCAGACCCACATGTTTTAATTAACAATATTTAGACATTTTTCATATTTTGAACATGTTGGTTGTGTTTTTGCCATTATATTTTTCTTTTGATTAACACATCACCATTGAGTTTTTAGTCCCTTTGATCAGATTTTCTGTTTGAAATATTTGTTTATTGATCTCTGCTGTCAGAAATTACACATTTTTATGAAATAACAGAACATTTGGTGATTTATATGGGATTTTACAATGGTTTAAAGCTGTCAGAAGTGTTTTATTTTAATATTAGGCTTGTGAGCTGTCAGTGGTCTAGATTACTCATACTAATATTGTTTTGTTATAGTCACACTGTACAAGATATGTCCCTTTCCAGCACATCCAATGTGGAAGTAGTCCGTTAACAAGTTCCTATTGTGGCCAGTCCTGTGGTTTTTGGTTATGACATCCCTAAAAATAATTGTATATTCGCTGTGTGGTTATTGGGTTAACTTGAACATACAGTAGCAATGTATCCAGCATATAATGGTTTGAATTCAGGCATTTTAAATAATATAAGCAGATAGTTGTGATTTATTAAACTTTTGTTGTATGGCGCGTGCGTTGTTGTATGAGCGTACGTCGTATGGCGCGTGCGTCGTTGTATGGCACCCCGCGTCGTTGTATGGCACCCCGCATCGTTGTATGGCGCCCTGCGTCGTTGTATGGCACGTGCGTTAATGCTTTAAGCGTTATTACCAGTACTCCGTGCTTGATTAAGACTTTAGAGAAAGTAGCACACTATTTAGAAATATAGAGAAAATTGTGTGCGTTTGCGTCGCTCAGTCGTGTCGGACTCTCCTTGATCTCATGGACCGCAACACACCATGCTGATCCACTTGGTATTTATGGAAGAGATACTGCAATGGGTTGCCAGTTCCTTCTCCAGTAGGCTACAGCTTAAGGCTCCTGGTATTCCTAGGTGACCTCCCATCCAAGTACTGACCAGGCCCAACTCTGCTTGGCTTCAGGGTGGTGTAACATCTGTGTTGCAAGACCGGAATCAAACCCACGTCGCAGAGGTGAAAGCACCGAATCCTAACCACTGGGAACCCACAGAGAAAATTACTTGGAGGAAATTGAGATTGTTTATAGCATAATAGCAAGAACATCTCCGGATAACTCAAGTAGTGACATCATCACAGAGCAGAACAGGAAGCATCAAAACTTTAAAGGGGTGCAATGATCCTAAGATCAAGTTATTCTCAGGAGTTGTTCACTTTATTAAACAAAAAGAAGTGTACAGTTGCTGGGATATTCAGCATTGTCTGTACTGTATTATTATGCAAAAGAGCCATTCACAGTCTGCTTTTGTTCATAAATAATGCCCAATGTTACAACACAGTTGGATCCCTTCCCCCACCCCTATCAAGCACTATGAGCCTCAAATTAGCATATCAGAACCACACAAACAATATACAATATCTTTGAAATTTACTGTAAAGAAAAACGGCTAGTACAATTTATCAATATGCTCTTTAAGATAAGACCAAATTCCTGTTGGATAACAGTGTCCCTTTTTAAAATATCCAGTGCATTTGGACATTAAATATTGGCTTCACCTAATGGACCGCTAAACTACACTTGAACATATGCAAAATGTTTTTGGCATGTAAATACAGTCTAATTATACTGCTATGAGAGCAGCCATCTTTGTCTTTTTCTGGTCAACTTCTGTGGCGGGAAGATATCTTGAATACACAGGAAGTTTATTATCACAATAGGAATGAGGCATCAAAAACTGGGAGTGCAGACATTAGGTCTCATGAAATGCTTATTTGTTTAGCAGGATAAAGGGGTGAAATAAAATAGACTAATTTTGTACTTTAAATATTGATGTAAAGGACTGCAAATATAAACGTGTTATTCAGACTAGTGATAAGCCCCTGTATTATTATTCTGTATTTCAGGCAGTTATCCAGAATCCTTTCAGTAATGGTGGGAGTCCTTCAACCGATGCCGTCAGCGGGGAGGCACGATTTGCATACTTCCCAGCATCCTCAGTGGGTGACACAACGGCGGTGTCTGTCCAGACCACAGATCAATCACTGGCACAAGCAGGAGGTGACCGCAGCATTTTTCCAACTCTAGCAGCTTTCCGCCTCTACCTCTTGTTTGCTTTCTGTAATTATTTGCATGTAACATAATTCAACAATTCTTTGTTTATTAGGGCAATTTTATGTTATGATGACCCCTCAAGATGTGCTTCCTGCAGGATCTCAGAGGACTATTGCCCCCCGTACCCATCCATACTCTCCGTAAGTACTGGTGCCCGTGCTCTGAGCTACCACACCACTTAAGATGAGCGCTCTTCTGGTATCTTAACTGCTATTTTTAATTTACATTTATGTGACCTATAATCTTGGGCAGTTTTCGATAAGATTTAGGCTAACTAGAAGCTGTATACAAACGTTTCCAATATGGTGTCTGATTTTAAAGCGCTAAGGACACTTGTGTGACCAATGTCTCTTACCAACTTTTTCAGAGCTTTTTTAGGACTGCACTGGGATACATTTTTATGAGCACCTTTTAGTTTAATACACTGTTTCCATACATTTCTTTCCCCAAAAGATAGTCATGGAACAATTTTTGAGTTGATGGAGCCCCAGGACCCCAAAGTACCTCCTATAGATCCCCACAATTTATATGATCACAAAAATACTATCTTTACCAGGACATTTATTTCATCTCCAGGGCCCACTCAAGCACACTCCAAAGCTTTCGAATGAGAAACATTATGGAGTGTGTTTTCCCATTGGTCAACAACAGAATACGGTTAGGGAACTTTGGTCTAATATGTAAATGTACTGTAAAGTACTTGGTGCCCTCTACTGGTTCTTTAGCAAACTGTACATGTTCTGATCATTCTTTAAAGAACAGAAGCGCTCACAAGACATGAATTGTGTTTCAAGTCGATGATTGGTACCCCAGGACACTGCTTGGGAGCAATGTTATCCTGAACACCATCATCTTGGCCATTGCTTGGTTAGACCTTATAGAATAGCGGTATGTTACAGACAGGTCATATAATGTTCCTGAGTGAGGTGGTCACTGGTTAACTAGTATAAGAGACTGCACAACTATTACTAAAGTACTGTGTCTCCTTGAGCTACAGACGGCAAACCCAAACCAGTACTATTTATGATTTTTAGGCAGAAAAAATAGAGCTTTTAAGCTCTTAACTTTTATGTATTTTATTTAAATTATACATAAATATATTATATTCCTAGTAAAATCTAGAAACCACCCTTCTCCCTTTAATGTGGGTGTGAAGTAATGGTATGGGAAGAGGAGTCTGAGTAGTACAATCATTTTTATAGGTATTATTCCACTCAGCCATGCAATTTTGAGCTACTTGAAGTGTTGTTGTTTTTTTAAGCATTAATTATTTGCCTATTTCATTTTGCTCCCAAGTACTGTAATGATTGTGTTCTGATGTGGAAGCAGATAAGTTATAAAGTTCTGATTGTGGAATTAGTTTTGGAAGAAGCTCTGGCTTATCTCTGTTAATATTAACATCTGATATTTCAGAGAATGTGTCTGTTACTTCCGATGCGTGGGATAAGGATATAAGTGGGTTTAGCAGTGCAAGGAAAAAGTTATTGGCTTATTCAATAATTTAATATTTAGGGTAATTACTTTGTTTTATGCACTTCTCCTAATAGTAAAATGGATGGAAACAGGACCCCGAGAGATGAGAGGCGCAGAGCACAGCACAATGAAGGTAAGTTCTGCTTTATTGTTATATTTGACGGGCAAGTCGCTAGTAATATGACGGTGCAATAAAATTGTAAGCGGGGGGGTAATGGTGTTTAGCACAGACAGTAAGTGTTTAGGTCGTCTGAGACCCTTCGGCGCTCATTGCGAGCCTCTCGGTTGGTGTATTTTTTGTTATCTGAGGCGCTTTTGCGCTCATTGTAAGGTCCGCGCTGATATCCTTTTGCCGCTTATTGCAAGCCTCTCCCCTGGTGTACCTTGTGTCCTTTGAGCACCGTTGGCGCTCCTTGTGAATCGCGCGGTGAAGGCCTTGCTAATAGTGTATTTTGTACCTTGTACGGGTTTGTGTAAAGTCGTATGTGCCTGGCGGTGTTTTGTGGGTTTAGGGGTCGTGTACCCTCGTTTTCATTTGTTTCGGTGGCCATTTTTTCTGTCGCTTAGGGCAATTTCGAGTGTCTAAAATGGACTTAAATTTACATGCAACCTGACTCCCAGACGTCCTGGCTGTCCCCCCTTGCTGTGTGTAATGTTTTTTATTTGTGTGTGTGTATTTTGTGTGTTTTTTTTTTTTATGTTTTTCGCTGTGCGCGGTTCGGTTGTTAAGTTCGTATTTTTGCAAGTTCGTAATTTTTTATTTTCTAAGTCCCTCATCTCGGATTTTTTTGTGTAAGTCCGTATTTTGTCACAGCTTGTGTGGCTGTTTGTAACCTCAGGTGAGGGTCCGTAGAGCCTCCACCTTCCGCAAATGAGGCTTTCCACTCTTGTAAATCCATGCACAAAGGGATGTATAACTGAGCATGGCCCTTAGACTTGCACCGTCTTGATCCTTAACAGCTAAGTAAGAATAACAATTAGTATGCCTGTGAGAGATACAGATTTATGATATAAATATTTTCTGCCTTGTCTGCATTATTTTGGTGATCCCAAGATGAATAGTTTCAAGTAATGCTGAACATCTACATTAAGGACCACTGAAATGTAATATTTATAGTTTGCTTTTTGAAGAACTTGACTTGAAATTTTGCCAAATGGTTTAACATGCTGTAAAATAATTATTTATAGCCTTGGTTCTGTAACTATTGTGTTCAGTTTTGCTTTAATATATTGGACATGGAAGGAACAATGGGTTTGTGTAAGATCTGTATTCACTTATGTTAAGAATATCCCCTTGACAATAGAACTCAGTGGCAAAGTAAGCGCTATAGGATACCCCTCCCACTTAAACTATAGACAGATGAACATTTTAAGAAGATTTTCTCTAAAATTCTTTTATGTGTATAACTGCTAATAGTTGTACTTTTTTTCGTACTATACAATCATAGTTTTTACCAAAAGAGGATGAGTTCTAGAAAAAGCTTAAGATTAACTCTTGATTACATAGTTACTACAGTGCGTTTTCAATCTTCGGGGAAGCATTATGGACACTGGATTCTAAGCTCAGAGACAGGGCCCTCCATCCTTTGCAACATGTTAATATTGTAATTGTCTTAACCCACGTATAGAGCTACGGAATATGTTGTCGTGTTACAAAGTAATGATAATAATAATACTGTATATTACATTATGCAGTATTTTGGCTGGGTATATGTTGTTATCTTAATGTCCAATGTGTTTGGCTTTAACATATTTTCTGTTTTCCCTTGTTCTTAGTGGAGAGGAGGCGAAGAGACAAGATTAACAACTGGATTGTTCAACTGTCCAAAATCATTCCAGACTGCAACACAGACAGCAGCAAGACCGGAGCAGTAAGAGAAACCACTGTCATTTTGTCCTCATTCATAATCATTCTACTCTTGAAAGTATAAAATTCTAACATAATGGGGATTTGGGTTCCATGTTCGTATTGGGGTTCCTGTAACATACAATTAAAAACAAATGAAACTTTTTAAAGGGATACTGCTCACGTCTTTCTTTTTCTTCTGTCACAATGCACCTGCTGTGGCTGAATATCAAGAAATCCGTGTTGCTTTATGTGAGCCACTGAATGATTCAATACCTAGTATGCTGTAGTCTACGGTAAAATAAACAAGTTTGCTGGTGCTCTACAAATAAAATGTAGAGACGATAATAATAACCTTATCTTTTAAACTTTGCATATTACAATTTACTTGTCTCTAGTGCCATAAAATAAATATATAGGCTGTTAGTAAAATATTTGAACTAATCCAAGGGGGTCTTTGTCATTTTAATGGCCATTGTACAATGAAAAAATATATAGGTTTGAAAACTTTGTTTCTGTTTAAAAGTATATATAAGCAGAAAAAATGTTGTTAAGCTAGTTTAAAAAAAAAAAAAAAAAAAATATATATATATATATATATATATATATATATATATATATATATATAAAAACTAAATTACTATATATGTATCAAATAATTATTTTGCACTCTGGAGGCATCTAAAATATGTAAATGGCAGCTGTGTGTGGGGCATTTGCATTTCCTGATGCAAGCAGACTGATTCCGGGCCTGTGAGATGGAAGGGATATAGTCCCAGTTTCAATATGACCCAATTACCAAAGCTTTGTTCCCACCTTCCAAATAAAACACATCACTTTCTGAGAGCTGGTTTATGAGGGCGTTACACACAAAATGGATTATTGTACTTGAATCTTTTTTGGGATAAATCTGAATTTTTGAAGACTGATTATGCTCATGGCGGACACAGATACCAATGTTGTTTGTTTATTACACGCTTCACAGACAAGCACTTTTTTTATTGGCACACCAGCAAATACATTTTCATAAAAAAAATAATAATTCAGCCATTATTTATACATACACACACACACGCACGTATCTACAGTGGGAGTAAAACCACTAGTCACGTGAGAAAATTGTTGTTTTATGTGTTAAAGGTAGTGTAATTAAAAAAGAAAATTGCATTGTTTATCTTACCCTGGGTTACAGCATTATTGTTTATCAGTGGTGGTCCCCACCCTATTGTTTTTTCACTCTTACATTCTCTTTTTTCTGATTTTAATTTCTCTTTTTGAATTTTAGCTTATTTAGAAGAACCAAATGAAAGGATTAAATGTGCTCTGTGACTATATGGCAGAGTCAAATAGTTTGCCCAGTACCACTGTAGAGCATTAAACTATCCCTTTACCCTGTACTTGGCATTTTGAATGCTTTAAAATGAAACCAGTAAGGAAAAAGATCATCATAAATACACTTGTCTCAAGCAAGCCTAGCCTGCTTAAGACATATACGCATGCGCACAATGATCTTTACTTTCTGGATATACAATGGAGGGTTTACCAATCGCATTTCTACCCACCATTACATTTAGAGTCTGGTTTAAAAGAAAATCTCACTAGAGGGCAGTCTTACATCTGAAGATCTTCTACTTTGGAAAAAAAGTAATATGCACAGGAATGATTGCAAATTAACTGAATAATATGTATCCGACTTATAACTCTGACAAGGAACATGAATTGGTGACCAGCAAAATAATTGAGATTATAAAAGCACCAGTTAAACCTGTAATATATTATCAAAAATGTTGTTGGTCCATGTAAATAGCTCATTCCCAGTTAAGTAAAACATTTCTAGTAGGTTACCATAGACGTGTATGTTGAGAATGTATAAGGGCATCCATACTCACTAACTAATCTGTAATTTCCCACTACTTGTCATCACAAGACATCACTAGATTTTTCTGAAGATCCATGTGCAACTGCCCAGGAGAAAGGAGTAGACATTGTATGTATTCATAGTATCGTGTTTAAAACCAAAATGGCGAGTTGTATATTTTTTTGTTTTTCATTATGTGTATGTATAATTTCCTTGTTCTGAATGTATTTCACAGCATTCTGTTCCTTTTATTTTAGATTACCTTTTTTTTATTATTATTTTTTATTTTTTTTAATATACAAGTACAAATTGTAATACTAGTTCTGAGAAGCATATCATTGTAGGCAATAATTATTTGACGGTTGTCCCTCTTCTATTTTTTTTTTTCTTTTTTTTTTTTTTAAAGAAAAGTTAAAAAGGTTTTGAGTGCAAAAAGTTGTATTTTATGTCTCTTAGAAGCTTGGTAGACACTTGTGAAACTGTGACTTCTCTTGAGGAATGTCCAGTTACCTTTTAAAATACCACTCTGGTCAAAAATGTACTTGAAAATAGGCATCATGTTTCTAGAATGTAAATAAAAACAATGATCTTCCTCCTGAGATGTGAGGAGGGTATGAATGCACAGGAAGTTTGAATATACCCAATGGTAATGTAGCACCTACAGCTGCCAGTGTATTAGGACGAATAGAATAATCAGCGAAGAAACTGGACACATGCAAAGAAGAATAATTGCATATGAAAGTGAAAAGTGTAAAGATCATGTTTTTATTTTTTTTATTTTTACTTTCTAAAACACGATGCCTATTACCAAGTTTAATTATTCAAAAGACCATACAGAAAATAATTGACCACCGTGGTCCATTAAGATAGTTAATAAAAACCAACAGTATTGATGTATATAGATATATTGTGAAACGTTTTATTATCTTTTAATTTTAGTGTTTTAATTTTGTTTCAAGAAATAAAGTAAAGTAAATGAAAATAATTTTGAATACAGTATATATATATAATTTTAATTGATGAAAAGCACGGGAGAACTTAATCCCTGTTTTTCCTTATATAATTTTCCCTGAAATACATTGCACCATCAAGACTTAGCCTTTTGGGGTTTGTGGTTGCCTTTTTACAAACGGCTTCATACTGGTTTGGTCTTTTTGTCAATTGTTTTTTAGTTCCGATTGTTCTCACATAGTGGTTGAGACTCATTAAGCTTTACATGGGCTGTGATGTGTGTCAGTGTGCTCTGTTTTATATGGGGGACAATGGCATTAAAGACCTTTACAACCCCTGCCATAGCTTAGTGAATCTCCTCCAATATGATATGTAGTTCACAATGTTTTTAACTTGCATTTATTTACCTCATTGTATATAAAGTTCCATTTCAAATGTTAAGCATGTTGTTTGTTGTAAATTTATAATTGTTTCCAGAAATTGCGTTTTCAGGTGTTTCTGTTGCTTGAATAAGTCTTCCTAGTAGAATTACAAATCTACAAATTAATTATTCTAGTTGAAATATATCTGTTACTATGACCAACATTCCTTTGGCTGGACAAATATGGCAACTTGTCCTTTATTATTATGATTTAAGCCCATTGTTTGTTTATTTATTTTTTATACAAAACTATATGAGCAACAGAAAGAGGAGAGAGGTGCACCTGCCAACTTGTAGATTAGCCACAAACCTCCCGTGCTTGTGATTTCAGTTGAATAACCTCTGAGAAAGTGTTAGATGATACAGTGGATAACTTAAGTGTGTTTAAATTGGTGGCATAAGTGGTCTGGAAATGTCAATCAGTCTTTGTTTTGTGTTAAAATATTTTTGCAGATTGTGTAGTAATGCACATTTTAATAATTTATTAGCAGAGTAAAGGTGGCATCCTGTCTAAAGCCTGTGATTACATACGTGAGCTTCGCCAGACCAACCAACGTATGCAAGAGACTTACAAGGAGACAGAGAGACTGCAGATGGACAATCAACTGTTACGGCAACAGGTCAGTCCTTTATTAGCTTAATTAGAATGCAAATTGGTATGGGTATACCCCAAACCCAGGCCTAAACTACTACTGTAATGCCTTAAGAAGAAGCGCCTCCAGCTGGGTATTTCTCATTCCTGATAAGGTTATTAAGGAAATGGTGGGAGGAGATGGCTGGGAGACTGGTCTAACGGGTTTTAAGAACAATCCTAGAAGATGAGAGAATAAACAGCCTTTAGAGGGAAAGCTTATTCCAACAAAAACCTCAAAGACAAGAAAACTCTTGCTAATGGAGATCATTACGTTGGTGGTAAACATTAGGACTAGACATTTAGCTGTGACATTATTGTGGTGGATACCAGCAGCATCTGAATCTAATCTTATAGATAAATGCATTAACCTCTAGCTCATGATGTTAGGACTCTACAGTGGTCCACAATGCCCAGAACTATCTTAGATGATATGGATGTTTTTGGGATGAAGACCAAAATCCAACAGCAAAACGAGGAATGGATATTACTGTTCCTTCTTATAGCCTTTAAGCAAATACTTCCAGTAATATAGTTTTTTTTGTGTGTATATGTCTACAGGATACTTGATATTCATATTTAATTAGTTAAAACTGTTGGTGCATAAATAACCAAATGTTATATGGATTAACGGCAAATGTTCACAAGGCCATAAAATTATAATGGTTACTCCTTGTTTTCGCTAAAATTGGAGATCCATGCACAAATTAGCATACCAGTTGAACATGATAAAAAAACATAAAGTAATACTTTTAGTTCACCAACTAATCTGTGCCTATATGGTTAGATGTGTTGGGAGGTGGGAGCATTTAAACATAATATGTAGTAAAGTCATGTTGCTGGCAGTGTATTTTCAATTTGTAATTTGTCGCATTGTTTATAACCGTTTTTCTGCCTCTTACAGTTAGAGGATCAGAAGAATGAAAACACTCTCCTCCGAACACAGCTGCAGCAGCATGGGATAGATATGGTGGAAGAGTCCCACAGGCAGTAACTTGTGACCCAATCACCTTTGCAGTGGGGCCATCTTGGGTGGAAGGAACGAAGAGGCCACAAAGGATTTTTTATTTCAGCACCCTTCTGTCTACGCAATGCTTCCCTTTTGCCCAGATCACCCGCCACCACCCTGCACTTACCCCACCTTTAACTCCTTTAATTTTATTGTGTCAAAAAGTTCCTGGACCTTATAAAGGACTCTGGATTGTATGACACAGAAGGGGCATGGATCCTCCCATCAGATGATTGTGCCCTTGATTTCAAGATCATTTTCACTTTGGAGTATATATGGGCTTTTGCTTCCAGAGAGACCTGCACGAAACAAACAAAATATGTTTAAGTCTTCTTAGCAGTATGGGGTTAAAGCATTGCATTGTTTTACTTTTTTATATAAATATATATAAATATGAACATACATTAGACTTTTAGGAAGGAAAGTAGTTTTTTTTTTCCTGTTCTTTTTTTTTATATATTTTAATCCCACAAAGGGTCTGTGGGTGAACATGGTAGTAATATACATAAACTGATTTGCTGTGCGTTGCCAGCAATGGATTTTCAGTGATAGCAGGCAACTTTCAGCAGATGTATTAGTTTTGTAGGGAACATGTGGTTATATGTGCCATATATAACCTACATTCCCATGTCCATTACAGCAGTGGACAACCTAATCAGTGGGCTATCATTGCCTTCATTTCTACTAAGAGCCTTGTCAGAGTTTCTAGCCAAATTATGCGATTTAATTTAAAAAATTGTTTAAAAAAATAGCTTTTTGCTACCCGGGACTTGCTATCTATCTGCAAAGCAGGAGTGTTCAAGGAGCTATGTATCAAGCAGATTCAGTGTAATATTGACCATTTCTG